>WARS01000036.1:21389284-21401784 GCA_008933995.1 Datnioides undecimradiatus
ACGTTGCAGGTGTTGATGTATTTACCTGTCCGTTTTTGCACAGGTCTGCCCACATGCTCGTGCCGTCTCCGCCGCGCATCAGCACGTGGTAGGTGAAGTAGTAAATCCCGGACACCTGGCAGGTGAACTTGCCGGTCGTCGGGTCGTAGTGGTTCCCCAGGTTCGTCACCACGTCGTCGAACCTCAACACCTCGTAGCCCTCGTGCGGGTTTTTCAGACCCACGTAAAACGCGATCTTTGCGCCGCCGATGATAGAGCCCCGCTCTCCACTGGTCTCTGTCCGCGCTGTGCCCACGACCACAGGGTGCCCCGTCTTTCCCGAGTCCCCTCTATCCCCCGGCGGCCCCCTGGGACCAGGTGGACCCGGTTCGCCAGGCGGCCCCCTCGGACCGGGCTTCCCCGGCCGACCCGGCTCGCCTTTAGTCCCTTGAACAAATGTCGGGGATGGGATCGCGCTCAGGTCCTGCATGACCTCCAGAGCCGTGGCGCTCGGTTTGGGGTTGTACGGGTCACAGATCATCCGGCAGGTGCCCATCATCTCGTAGTGCGCATCGGTCTTGGAAGTTTGGACCAGCAGGGGAATCGCGATGATCAGAGCCAAAACCATGACGATGCCGACCACCGCGGCGACGATCCTCTTCCTCTGGAGGGTCCGAGAGGCGAGCGCGAGAAAGTCCGTTTTGCTTTGGGACGTAATGGTGGAAGGTGGAGGGGGAGCGCTGCGAGTCAGGACGGCGGGAGAGAGGAGCGGACACGGAGCCGCTCCAGCGCACAGTTAAAGGAGGAGAGAGGGGGGGGGGGAGAGCGAGGGGGAGGCGCTGTAACCCCGCAGCCGGTCCACCCTGCAGCGGTTTGCGCGCTGCCAGCCTCACTCCGCTTCACGCGCTTGACAGCGGAAATATTCGTTTTGGCGTGAGCGCACGCGGCGGATCTCCGAGCGGGATGAAGGCTTCCAGCGGTTTATGTTCCTCCACAGCCAGAGAGAGAGAGGGAGAGAGAGGAGAGGGGAGGGGGGTCGCGAGCCGCTGACGTAACAAGTTGGGGGGCGAAGCCTGTTGCAATTTGGATTAAGACCGCAGCAATAATCGCGCCATCTTTATGTATGAATTATAAATCCCTGCGCTGCGCCCGCGGGGAGGATCAGGAGGCTTCACTGACACTTTGAATCTCTACCAGACTGTGAGACATTTCCGCCCCCCATAAAAACATTAATGCAAGTTATGTCTCTGCATAAATTAATTCAGATGCAGCTGCTCCGATGTTAAACTGAACTTTACTCAGGACTCTGCTTTGTTTCACATCAGCACGTGAGGGCGAAGCGTCACTAACGCGCAGTAAACTTCAAACATCATTTAAAAAACTTAACGAGCTTTAACTTCAGCCAGACTCACAGAAATAACGATGGAAACAGCTCAAAGAAACTCAGAGGTCGATAAATAACACGAGGAAACAGAAACGTGGCTAAAAACTGTACGTTCAGAAATAAAGACGTGATTATGTAGATACATTTTACTATTTAAACTAAATAAATACTTATGGAGAATATCCATAATTAATCAGACTGGAAATTAAATAAAGAGAAAAAAACCTGTCAAACGGCTTCATTTGGCGCCAGTCAACCAATCAGTGGCGACTCTAACCGATTGCAGGTGTTTAACGTCGTTTCTGATTTGTTGTTTTTCTTTTGTGAATTTGATTTTGCAGTTTGTTTTTTGCACCTGAGGGCCACCGTACACCTGCCGCTCCGCCCTTCTGTCACACCAGGTGAGCACTCACCTGCTGCTGATCCCACTTCACCCCAATCATAGAAACAGACTTTCTTACTCACCTGTTGAGCTGCGACGAGCGTCATGTGACCCGTCAGAGGTCACACCGCAGACAAGTTTGTTCCTGTTTCGGCTTCCCCAGTGGCCAAATGCATGCTGGGACTTTATGTGAGTCCTGACAGACGTGACATCATCTGGCCTGTGGTTTCACATCATTTGAAGCTCAGGGGTTTGTCTCTGGAGGACGCCGCCCCGCACCGCCCGCCCTGCCGGCACCGCCACCTTCAGCTCTGCCGCTCTCTGAAAGTTGGCTGCAGCCCATTTTTCTGCCTGTCTGATGTGTTTCAGAGACACGACCTGCCTTCTGTTGTCAGGATCAGCTAATCCTCATCTCCTCACATCCAGGATTTAACTCCTCCACCCCCTCCACCCCAACTGTCTCAGCAGGCTAAGCTAGCAGCTAACAAAGCGCCCGTGTTGATTCCCAGGAGCTCCCCCGCCCTGCTGATGAGTGCCAGACACACACACACACACACACACACACACACACACACACACAGACACACACACTGCTGCAGATCCATGAACACAACCCAACCGTGCGCACACAAAGTGCACGACACTCGAACAGGAAGCAGGAAGCTGCCGAGGCCCCGCGGCGCCGCCTCGCTCCCTGATGGGCACAAATGAAATCACTGTTTGGTGATTAGCGTCGTCCTGGTGGATCAGAGACAATGAGCAGAAACAAAACAGACTCACACACAGCGGGACTCACTGTTCACACTGAATCATGCATATTCATCGTGTGTGTCAGTGTGTGTGTTTCTCGTGACACTGAAGTAAACAGTCACATCAACAAATCCTCTCCGAAGGCCGTTTGACATCACAGACCTGACGGGCGGCGGCGTTCTCGCCCCCGGTCCGCTCCAAACAACAAACCCGCACAAACCAACAGAAGCTGGAGGACGTCAGCACTTTGAGAAGATGCTCAGATCCTCGAGGACACGGGGACAAATCCAAGGAGAGGGCGTCCATGCCGAGCCTCCGTACATCCCCAGATGCAGCGCAGAGCGGCGTCCGTCCTCCTCAGATGCCACCTCAGCACCAACGTCCCAACATCTGGACAGCTCCTCTCCATCAGCAGGGAAATACTTATGCCAGCACTTCATCACGTCTGATCCGCCGCTGCCTCAAACCTGCTGCTGACACCTGTGACCTGGCTGAAATCATGTCCAATCAGAGCTTGTCTGCTTCATCTAACTCACATCAGCTCTGAATTAAGGGGTTAGTTCAACCAAAACACAGTCTGGGGCTGTTGGAGCAGTGGAAACACAAACGAAGTTGGTTTTAATGTGTTTTATTTTGGCGGGTCCCGCTGAAGTTAAAAGGATTGTCAGGTTTAACACAAAGGCCTGACTGCAGGATCATTTCCATGATGTCCTTAAACCCTGAGAGTTTCCTTTGGGTCTAAAGTAAAAGCAGGATCTGACTGCAGAGTTGGTGGAGCTGATACCTTCTCCACTGTCCGCTGCACACTTTCAGTCACTAATTCCCTTCAAAGTTAACAATTTGTACTAAAAGCCATGAAGCTGTTTAAACGTGCAGCTGATGCGCTAACTGACTGACGTGATAAATCGTGTTTTACGTTCAGTGGAAACGCGTCAGCTCCGGCTGCTTCAGAGCACAGCAGCAGTTTGTCGGCGCTGTTCGGTGACACGACACCCTGAACTGAACATCACCGGCAGCCAAACGCCAACAAACCGTCTCTCGCCGCTTCTGCGTAAAATGTCAGTTTGACACATTCGGCCGAGCAGCTCGCCGCGCCGCTGCAGGCCACGGCGAGCTGCAGCAGCGTGTTAGCACACCAAACAGCCACGAGCCAGTTCTCTGGAGTGTGTCGCAACCCAAACACGGCCGGCTGAGGAGCCGGATCTGGCAAAATGAATAAAAGAATAATAAGTGAGTGTGTGAGGAACATCTAAATATGGATTAAAGGTCAATCTGATGCAAATGAATCCAGTTTTCTGGATCGATGCAGACGCTGGAAGGTGTGACTCAAAGTGGACCGAGGTCAGTTTGGCCTCCAGCCGCCGCGTCTGCTCAGCTGTGGTCAAGCCCCACGGCCTGCTGTGACACACACACACACACACACACACAACACGTTCACACACACACAACACATTCACACACACACACACAACACGTTCACACACACACAACAACACGTTCACACAGCGTGAAGGTCGTCAGACAATTAGCGTTTTATCTCAGAACAGGAAGGAAACTCGAATCAGATGAAGCCGGGAGAAGAGGAGTCACATGACCTCAGAGCGAGGCAGGTATTATCCAACAGCCTGATGTCAACACAAACATTAAAGAAGAAATAAACAACATACAAAACAACAAGAGGCTTTTGCATCAGTTTTAGTTTTACAGGAAGAAAAATGATCAGATTTTATATAAAAAAGTACAAATAAAGTGACTTTCATGTGTTTTTATGGCAGAGATTGTTAAATATGTGGATTCAATTTTTCAATTCAATTCAATTCAATTCAGTTTTATTTGTATAGCGCCAATTCACAACAAAAGTCATCTCAGGGCTCTTTACAAACAGAGCAGGTCTAGACCACACTCATTACTGTTAGTTACACCCAACAGTTCCACCATGAGCAAGCACTTGGAGACAGTGGCAAGGAGAAACTTCCTTTAACAGGCAGAAACCTTGGGCAGATCCTGGATCAGGGTGGACGGACATCTGTCTTGACCAGTTGGGGGGAAAGAGAGAGAGAGAGTACAATATAGAATAATGACAGCAAATGGCAGCAGAGGACACGGGGCAGGACGGTGGAGCCACAGGTCAGATGTTCAGCTCTGGAGCCACAGGTATCTGTAGAGAGGTACAGAGAGAGAGACCAGAGAGAAACAAGCACAGCACTAGGGGAGAGAGGACACAGAGTTAATGGTTAATCTGTGATGGTTAAAATGAGTTTGAGGAGAGAGAGGGGAGAGGAGGAGTGTGGAGACGATCATGGGACGCCCCCCAGCAGCCTCGGCCTATAGCAGCATAACTAGGGGATGGCATGGATGGTGTAGTTCAGATGGTAACTAGAACTAGCTGTAGGCTTTGTTGAACAAGAAGGTTTTAAGCTTTACTTTAAAAGCAGAGAGGGTGTCTGCCTCTCAGACCCAGACTGGCAGCTGGTTCCACAGGAGAGGAGCCTGAGAGCTAAAGGCTCGGCCTCCCATTCTACTTTTGGAGATTCTGGGAACCACAAGCAAACCTGCACTCTGGGAGCGAAGTGATCTGTTGGGGTAATAGGGACTTAGCATCTCATTGAAGTACAATGGAGCTTGGCCATTAAGGGCCTTGTAGGTAAGGAGAAGGACTTTAAAATCTATTCTGGACTTTACAGGGAGCCAATGAAGAGAAGCTAGAACTGGAGAAATATGATCTCTCTTGCTAATTCCCATCAGATAACGATGTCATGTGATGTAGATGTGATGTGGATGTGGTGTGGATGTGATGTGGATGTGGTGTGGATGTGATGTGGATGTGGTGTGGATGTGATGTGGAAGGGTTAACGAGCCGTGGATGTGGTCGGGCAGACGGAGGCCGAACTCTGCAAATTTCATCTTTTTTATGATTTTTCCATTTTCTCTCTGGAGACAAACGAACTGAGCTGCAGCAGCCGAATGATGAGTCCCGGGCGATTCTTATTGGATTTACGAGATAGTTCCTTCCCTCCGGGCTCAGTTTGGACCGTTATCATCTGCTACGTCCCATCATGCATCTGCTCATTGAAAGAGAAATGCGGCCGTGAAGTGGAGCTGCTCGGTAAAGTGACGAGCTCAGAGACTCGAGCCTGAACCTTCTGCCATTTAAAGCTCGTTCACGGCTCCTGGTGTCGGTCCTACCTGATGCATTTCAAACTGCTTGTCTTGTTTGTTTATTGGTGCATTAGCACAAACAAACACGGTGCATTACCATGCTTTTATTGTGAAGCTGCAGCAGCAGGAAGTGGTCACATTCAACATCTTCATGCGTCACTGCTCTGCACAGAAACATCAGACTGAAGCAGCACTGACGTTAGCTCAGCTGTTAGCGGCTAACAGGACAATAAACAACAGTCAGTGCATCACTTCCTGCTTTGCTCTGATTGGTTTCACCTCCTTCGTTCTTGTCAGTTCATCTTGAACTCACCATCCAGCGGGTGTTTTATGACATGCCCAGTTTGTTTCCTGTCAGGTTTGCTGGCCTGTCCTCTCTACTTCCTGTCTGTGTGACGAAATCAACTCTGCACAAGTGAAATCTTTGCCGTTTAGCGACATTTAACACAAACCTGTGCCCAGGTGAGCAGCGAGCTGTCTCTTTTCAGGATCTGAATTGATCAAATTGTGCATTAGGTCTGTTTTAAACGTGAAACTTTGCTGCTTAGTTTTTGCAGTATTTGTGTGTTTGTGTGTCCGTCGTTGCTCATGTTTCACTGTTGTGTTTCCCTCATTACTGTGGAGCTACTGTGACGCATCTGCAGTGTCCTGCAGCTCCTCCTGAAGGATCCTGACGCGTTATCAAACCTGAAACCTGAATAAGAGTTTCTGTTCAGTTACTTCCTGTTTTATTTTGAAAGAGAGAGTCTTTGTGGCTAAACAGCAGGTTGATCTCCATTCACTTTACTAATGGATGCTAACAGTACACTCTGCTGGCTAATAAGCTACCAAACACTGAAACTTCACAGCCAGACTTCGTTAGTCACTCGTTATCTTACTTCAACCAGTGAATGAGCAGGATTGTTCAGGAGCACCACTTCCTGTTGCGAAATGAGCCTTTCAAAATAAACTGACTTTACATTTTAACTCATGACCTTTTTAGTCGTCCATGAAAAACATTTTTAACCAGCAGTTTGTTCCTGTTGTTTCTGTAACTGTGTGAGTGTGTGAGTGTGTGTGTGTGTGTGTGTGTGTGTGTGTTTAGCCAGGTTACCCTCCTGAGTGGGCAGCAGCAGTGGGTCAGTGGAGCAGCACCTCGGGGCCTTGGTTCACCTTGACTGAGACGTTTGGCCCCCGGCTGCTGTTTTCCATTGCAGATGAGTGTGAGGACGGAGCGGCCCGCGGGTGCTGTTCCTCCGTCGCTTCACTGCACCTCAGTCCAGACGCGCTGCATTACCACACAAATAAATAAATAAATAAAGGGGGAAAGGTCAGAGGCTCATACACGACTCAGCTGCAGAGACAAAGCGGCACGGCGTCCGGACTGATCCTGGATCTGGTCTCAGAAGTCTCAGATCAGCTGTTCGTGCACTTTACTTTTACCTTGTGCAGCAGTTTCATAACGTGCTTCATTTTCTTCTTCAGCTGCAGGAGTGAACACAGCTTAGTGATATCACACTGTTGTGTTGTTGTGTTCATGTGCAGATGTCGTCCGCCGTAAGAATATTTATTTTGTTTTTGTTTGGACGTGAGGCAGCTGATGCTGCGCTTCTGCTGCGGCAGATGCATGCAAGCTAACATGCAGTTAGAAATGGAATCAAGCCAGCAGCCTTCTGCACAGACGCTGGTTCAGCTCTGTTGTGAGCTTCTCCAGCAGCTTCGAGGTGGAAAACATGTTTTTGCCTTTTTTACAGAACAGAGGTGGAGTAACGGCGTGACAGGTCGAGAAAAACGAGGTGAAAGTCTGAAACTGCAGGATTCAGAATGAAAAGCTACAGCTGCGGCGGTGACATCAGGGCTCAGTGCTGGTGTTGACCTGATGGTGGCGCTGTGAGATGAAGCTGAAGCTCTGAACCAGTTTCTGCCTGATTTGAGTCCTGATTAATGACTTTGTGTCCAGGCTGTGATCAGATGGAGAACGCACAACTTTATTCATGTTTTACAGCTTTCCCTCGTTCTTCCTGTTCCACACAGGAAGTTACAGGTGCGGCTCTGAGTGTTTCAGCTTTGTGCGACCCAAACCGACACTGTAGGCGCTCTTCTTCTGCAGTTTCTATAGAAGTAAACGTGTGAATGTTCTCAGATCTTAAGGTCACGGCGAGCGGTGTTTATTTATTTTAAGTTGCTCTTGCCTCCATCTGAGCGCCGCCGCTCATCCACATGCAGGTCGTCTGACGCTTTAACAAATGGAGCCCAGTGTAATTTCCTCACGAGGTTCATCAAACACGTCTCCTGATCAGTCGACTGACGGCAGCGCAGGAACATCAGTCAGCTGCCAAACGCTCATGAGATGAATCGATTAATCAACTTTTAATTTTTGAGTGTGTGTGTACGTGTGTGTGTGTGAGTGTGTGTGAGTGTATGTGTGTGTGTGCGTGTGTGTGTGAGTGTGTGTGTGAGTCACTGTCTGAGGCTCAAATGTCAAATGGCTCCAGACCTGCAGCGCTGCAGAGGCCGAGGAAAAGGTCAACACACGAAGCTTCAAATGAAGTTACACTTTTATTTATTAATAAATACTCTGATTACACTTGACTCAAACACTACTTTTACTCTAAATACTCTGATTACATCTGACTGCAGACACTACTGTTACTCTAAATACTGGCACAGTGGCAGTAGAAACCTCCTGTTTCCTGCAGCAGATGAGCGACACCTGCTGGTGAAGACCTACAGTGCAGTTTGATCACTGCTGCTTCCCTGCAGAGGGGAGATGTAACTGAGTACAAATGCTCTGTATTGTAGTTAAGTAAGACCTCGCAGACGCAAATATTCAGTTTTTATCTCCTGCGCGTTTGTCTGAAGTCTGTGATGAACTCAGAGATGAAGTGTTTCCGTCTTCAGCTGAATCAACTTTATTTAAAACCTCAGATCAGCAGGACGCGTCAGATACGATGCAAACCTCTCTGTTTCCTGCGTGTGTGTGTGTGTGTGTGTGTGTGTGAACTCTGTCACTGTTATAAAACCTTTGCTCTATCAGCACACACGCACAGGGCGCAGCCTTATCTTCCGCCTTCAGGCTTGATGCATTTACTGGCTGTCGGACACAGTGAAGTCTCGGATGAACTCAATGTGCTGCTGAGTCTTTCTCAAGAGAATGACGCTGCAGCTGCATTATATTTGTCAGAAGTTGAGGAAAAGGCCTCATCATTAAAAAACACAAAATAAGATGCAAAACGTTCCTGCAGCTGCTGCGAACAGCTCGTTATCCTGAGGGACTGTGTGTTTTCATCTGATAACCCACCGATATGTTTTTCCATTTCCCTCCATTTTAACTGAAACTTCCAGCTTCCAGTACTTCATCATTTTTACATTGTTTTTAAGTTTAATAAGGAGTTTAATGAAAAGCCAAACTTCGGAGCTCTTCGGTAGCACCTGAAGGCAGCAGTGGGCGGGGCTTCTCTGGCACGTGACAGGCAGAGTCCTCTGTCCTCTGATGAGCACGCGAGCTCCGGTGTTGCAGAGTGGTTTCCCGTGAAGGCGGCGGCGCGCGCTCAAAAATATATATAATATTAAAATATCAAGAATATTTGAATTTTCTCTGGAAACAAAACGGTGAGTTTCATTTTTATTAAACTTTAGACGTTTGTTTGTTTGTTTGTTTCCGCTGATCACAGATCAGCTTTAAAAACACATGCACGTCAAGTTTATCTGTTTATTATTGTTGTTTACTTCCTGTGAGTTGTTTAAGTGTTAAGTATTTTTGTTTGGCTTGAATAATAAATAAATAAATTCAATAGTTTTATAATTATGATAATAAACAAACAAGATTGTGGCTGAATTGAGACGTTTTTTATTTGTTTTGCCAGATGTGTTGATTATTGTGAACATGCAGAGGTTTTAATGTTGTTATGCTTTGTTTTTATCATCACAATCAGCTCTAATGTCACTTGACAGGAAGATGTAAACAAAAACAACAAACTGAACAAACAACTGTGAATAAACATGAGCTCACAGGCTGGTGAGTAAACAACAACAAACAGAAACATGGTGTCAGGACGGTTCTGCAGAATGTGAACAGGGATGAGTACCGACCGGGTAAAGCCGGTGGTTATGACATGTCTGCATACAGTATAAACAGGTGGATTGTGGGTAATTTGTCACCTGTAATGACAGTGTCCAGCGCCTCCCAGAGGAGAGACGTCCAGGGTTCGATGCGTCAGCAGCAGAGTTTCCTGTCTGTACGGTGGCTGAGAGGGACAAACATGATGCATCTTTACAAACGATGCAGCGTTTGTCCCTCTCAGCCACCGTACATTTACATGTTAGAGCGTCACGATCATGAACTCTTTGAGCTTTTTGTTTATTTTATTTTCGTCAAAGCGAACGCATGAGCTGCAGCTGAGGACTGTGGCGCCGCGCCGAGGTCGGCCACGGTTTGTTGCAACATTTCAAACGTCAGCCCAGTTTCCGAGCTCACACGTTTGATCTGAGGTTCGTCTGATAAACTTTGCTAAAAGTCCGACTCCGTCCACAGGTGTGATTCCCAGCAGGCTTTGCGTCAGTCCTCACCTGCAGCTGTCATGCAGAGTGACATGACGACGCCCTTGTTGCCGGGTTTGGCCCCTGACGCCTCAGAGCCCCCGCCTCAGTGCCACCGGGGCCCCGTGGT
Source organism: Datnioides undecimradiatus (assembly GCA_008933995.1). NCBI lineage: Eukaryota > Metazoa > Chordata > Actinopteri > Lobotiformes > Datnioididae > Datnioides > Datnioides undecimradiatus. The sequence continues at coordinate 21,399,587 of WARS01000036.1, forward strand.
CGGCATCATCGGCTCCGGAGACTTCTCCCGCTCCCTGTCCCTCCGGCTGCTGGCCAGCGGGTTCAGGGTGGTGGTGGGCAGCCGCGACGTCAGCCACGTCGCCAGAGGTCTGTTTCCTGAGGGGGTGGAGCTGCTGTCGCAGAGGGAGGCGGCAGGCAGCGCGGACAGGCTGGTGTTCGCCGCCGTCTACCCGGAGCACTACCACACCTTGGTGGGGCTGAGGGAGCAGCTGGCCGGGAAGGTGCTGGTGGACGTGAGCAGCGCCGCCAGGCTGAACGGCGGCGGGCAGTCGAATGCGGAGAGGCTGGCGGAGCTTTTCCCCGCAAGCAGCATCGTGAAGGGCTTCAACGTCCTGTCGGCCTGGGCACTGCAGGCCGGAGCCCACGATGGCAGCAGACAGGTGAGGTCAGACAGATATCACCCCGATATCAGCCCATTGATATCAACACACTATTGGCCTGATATCAGCTCATTATTAACCCATTGTTATCAACCCAATAACAGCTCAGCTACATCCCGATATCAGCCTGATATCAACCCAGTAACCACCCATATATCTGTCTGATATCGTCCATCCTCATCACCTGGTATCGTTGCTCCGCCCCCTCCAGGTGCTGATCTGCAGCGACTGCCCTGACTCCAAAGCTGCGGTTCTGCAGCTGACCCGTCATCTGGGCTTCAGTCCCGTGGACCGCGGAGGTCTCTGTGCGTCCAGAGACATCGAGGAGGCGCCGCTGCTCCTCTTCCCGTCCTGGGGAGGCCCTGTCCTGGTCACCACCCTGCTCTTCCTCTTCTTCTATGGTTACAACTTCCTGAGACACGTGCTGCTGCCGTACCTCGACCGAGGAGAGAACGGTTTCTACCAGCTCCCTCTGGTGACGGTGAATGAGACGCTGCCGGCGGTCGCCCTGGTAACGCTGGCGTTGGTCTATTTACCAGGTAATGATGCTGTGTTCAGACCCGGTATGGGCCCGATATCATCCTGAGGAAGAAGCGAGGTCACTTCTTCTTTGGTTTTTTCTCCAAGCGCAGCCGATATCATGCAACATGTCGTACGCCATGTTTGTTTACACTCTTGTTCCTGGGAGTCGGCCTCGCTTTCCTCACTTTCAGTCTACGCGTCTCGATTCTCGTGTTTCCTCAGGTCTGCTCGCCGCCGCCCTGCAGCTGAGCAGAGGAACCAAGTACCGGAGGTTTCCTCACTGGCTGGACTCGTGGCTGTGGCGGCGGAAGCAGCTGGGCCTGCTGAGTTTCCTGTGCGCCGCGCTGCACGCCGTCTACAGCGTGTGTCTGACGCTGCGGAAGGCTGCGGGCTACGCGCTGCTGAACGCGGCGTTTCGCCAGGTGAGCACCGCTTCTCTCCACCTGAGCCTGAACATGTCCTGCAGCTCTGACGCTCTGTCCTCGCGCAGGTGAAGGCCGGTGTTGAGAACTCGTGGGTGGAGACGCAGGTGTGGCGGTCTGACCTGTACCTGTCCTGTGGCATTCTGGGATTTGGAGTCCTGAGTGTGTTGGCCCTCACGTCTCTGCCGTCTGTGGGAAACGGCCTCAACTGGAGGGAGTTCACATTCGTGCAGGTGAGAATAAACAGCGTGACATCACTTCCTGTCCTGTCCTGACTCCTCCCCGTCTCTCCATGTTAACGAGGACAGAGCGGTTTGGACGATGAGACGTGACAAAAAGCAACAGAAACAAGTGAAGTGTGTGTGTGTGTGTGTGTGTGTGTGTGTGTGTGTTTCTGTTTCTGTGTGTGTGTGTGTGTTTCTGTGTGTGTGTGTCTGTGTGTTTTTGTGTGTGTGTGTGTGTGTTTCTGTGTGTGTGTGTTTCTGTGTGTCTGTGTGTGTGTGTGTTTCTGTGTGTGTGTGTCTGTGTGTTTCTGTGTGTCTGTGTGTCTGTGTGTTTCTGTGTCTGTGTGTTTCTGTGTGTCTGTGTGTGTGTGTGTTTCTGTGTGTCTGTGTGTTTCTGTGTGTTTCTGTGTGTGTGTTTCTGTGTCTGTGTGTTTCTGTGTGTCTGTGTGTGTGTGTGTTTCTGTGTGTCTGTGTGTTTCTGTGTGTGTGTCTGTGTGTTTCTGTGTGTTTCTGTGTGTGTGTTTCTGTGTCTGTGTGTTTCTGTGTGTCTGTGTGTGTGTGTGTTTCTGTGTGTCTGTGTGTTTCTGTGTGTGTGTCTGTGTGTTTCTGTGTGTGTGTGTTTCTGTGTGT
>WARS01000036.1:21406784-21669284 GCA_008933995.1 Datnioides undecimradiatus
TCAGGGAAACATTCATGTTTTCACAGCTGCTGAAGCTCGAACACGTCCGGTGTTTGCTCTCATGATGTTTCACTAGGTTCATCAGATCAACGCTGGAGACTCTGGATCAGCTGTAAGACACATTTCTGTGCGTCAGCAGCTTGATAAACTGACTCTGGATCAGCTGTAAGACACATTTCTGTGCGTCAGCAGCTTGATAAACTGACTCTGGATCAGCTGTAAGACACATTTCTGTGTGTCAGCAGCAGCTTGATAAACTGACTCTGGATCAGCTGTAAGACACATTTCTGTCAGCAGCTTGATAAACTGACTCTGGATCAGCTATAAGACATTTCTGTGTGTCAGTAGCTTCACAAACTGACTCTGGATCAGCTGTAAAGACACATTTCTGTGTGCCAGCAACGATAAACTGACTCTGGATCAGCTGTAAGACACATTTCTGTCGTCCAGCAACCCGATAAACTGACTCTGGATCAGCTGTAAGACACATTTCCTGTGTGTCAGCAGCAGCAATAAACTGACTCTGGATCAGCTGTAAGACACATTTCTGTGCTCCTCTTTTCAGCGCTTCTTGTTTTTTAACTCTGTATCAGAAGCAGATGAAGGATTTCAATGCATTCGGGGCGTCTGGATCTGAAGTTATCAGAAAACAAGCTGAGCAAAGCGTTAAGCAACTCGACTGCTTGCGCCCTCAAGACGTCCGTGTGCGGCCGACAGCGTGGGAAGAGACAGTGGTTTTAAGGTGGAACTGCTTTATTCAGTGTTTCTCTGGGTTTGAATCAGCGGCTCTGTTTGTTTTGGAGAGGAGGAGACCTCTGTGGGGAATTCAGCTCCCAGTAAAAACCTCCTGAACCATCAACACTGAAGGAATCCCAGCTGACAGAAGACAACAACTCCCAGCCACGCTGCTGCAGGGGATCACATGACCACAACTGCTGCTGTTTTTACCTGAAATCCCTGTTGGTGCCTCATTTGTGAGAACTTGTGACTGTCACAGGCTTCAGTAAATGTTTTCTTTTGTCCGTTTTTTCTTTGTTTGTAGAATTAAATTGTATTATGGGAATTCTGGGAAATCACTTTGCTGTAAAAGTTAAAATGGTCTTTTTATTTTTTGCAGACTAATATGAGCTGTTGATGAGTTTAGATAGCGGCGATCAGCTCATTCTGGGGCTGACCAAACTCTCTCGAGCTGCAGGCGTCGGTGAGCCTCGTCTTTCCTCTTCGTTGAGCGCTCGCTCTGTTTGGCTCTGCTGCACAAACCGAAGCTGTCGGTCAAACTGAGCTGATGAGTCCTCCTGCCGCGCTGCGAATGAACGACCACGAAGTCAGATTCAAACCGCCACAGTGACGCAGCTCGTTCCAGTTTTAATGCTGCAGACTGACCCCAAGCTCTTAGCGTTAAGCTGCCTGCACTTCCTGTTTGCAGCTGTTGTCTGTGAGACGACAACCTGTTTTGTTTATTTTCACAAATAATTTAACATTTGAACTGTGTTTACCTTCAAACAAACAAACAGGAAATTGAAAGCCTAAATAGAGGGGCGAGACAACATTTTAATATATTTGCACTTCAGTAGCGATGAGGCTGATGTTGATGTCGAATCAGACTTTTGTGTTTTTCGTTCTCAGCGAAGATAGAGGCAGTGGCGTTCTTCAGGAGGAAGACTACGGTCTTAATACAAAAGCGAATCCTGCAGCTGTTTGGTGGCGTGTTTTTACTTTGCATCAGGCGGCCCGAGGTTGGACGGAGTTTTTAATTGCCTGCTTGTTTTTTTTAATCCGACAGTCTTTTTTATTTGTTTGTCCTTTGCTGCTGAAGACCAGGGCCTTGTGTTCAGTGTTTTAAAGTGCTGAATAAGTTTGACAGCTGAAAGATGAGTCTGTTGTCTCGCTCTCTTTGATTCTGATAGAAAACAGTTTTAAACAAGCGTCTGAAGCGTGTTCGACCTCTGATTTATAGGAACTGGTTTGAAACTGACACAGCTTGTGATTTCAGCTCAGACGCTGATTTAACTTTCGTTTCTGTGCTGTTCAGTTATCATCTGATCTCTGACTAAAACTGAAGCCAAAGACTGCTTCCTCTGTGATTAGCCTCCCAGTTAGCATGCTAACAATAGATCGATAAGGAAACCCTCCGGGCTGCCGTAGCAACTGGCGGCAACTCAGCTCCGCTCTCCACCAAAATAAACCACATTGAACTTGACTTTGCACCGTCTTTTACTGTTTACGCATGTTTCCATGAGTTGGTGTATTGTGTTATTCTGATCTCCTGTTTTACATCCAAATGTTTGTTTGTGCAGCATAGAGCAGCATAAGGCAGTGCTGTGTGGTGAAATGGCACTTGCTTGCTAACGTTTGATTCTTTATTTTTAGTACATGCAAAGGTCATTTATGGTGACGCTTAAGCAGTAACTGAGTGTTATACTTTATTGTATGCAGCAGAAGGACGCAAACAGACATTTATAATGTGTCTGATTTATCGATGAGTAACTGGTTTGATTTAGAACAACTAGATAAATGAAGTAAAAATAAGTGTGTGAGTTGAAGACAAGAAAAGTTCAGTTTACTGCTTAAAACGGATTTATGGAAATGCATCACATCGTTTCACCACTGATCGATTCTCTGTAATTAGTGGTTTTGTTGATTAACTGCGAGGTCTTCTCCTGATTGGTCCTGCGTGTTGTGCAGATGTGTTTCACGCCAGCGTGTCATTGACGCAGAGAGCGGCGTGTTTGTTTGTAGAGGCAGATGTCTCTCTGTCATTCAGCTCAGTGATAATCTCCCTGCAAACCACATCTATTTTTACCCCCCTCCTCCCCCTGTCTCCCCTCCTCTCTCACTCCCCCTGTCGCCTCTGTCCTCCCCTGTCTCCCCTCCTATCCTCCCCTGTCTCCCTCTCCCTATCCCTCCCCCTGTCTCCCCTCCCTCTCTCCCCCTCCCCGTCGCCCCTCCTCTCCTCCCGTCTCCCCTCCTGTCCTCCCCCTCTCCCCCTCCCTCTCCTCCCCGTCTCCCCCTCCTCTCCTCCCCCTGTCTCCTTCTCCCTATCCTCCCCTACCTCCCCTGTCTCCCCTCCTCCTCCCCTGTTGCCCTCCTCTCCTCCCCTGCCTCCCCCTCCTGACCCCCCTCAGCTGTGTTTCCTGTCAGCCCGCTCTCGTGGCTCCACACTCGCAGCAGCAGCAGCAGCAGCAGCAGCACTGAAGCGTCCTCCTGGTCTCAGGTCTGTGTTCAGCTCTCTCTACTCGTCTCCTTGTTGTAATAATTATAACATTATGTTAATTGACACAGGATGAATTTAATATTAAGTAGTAAAACATCAGTGACTCCTGATGATTTGGTGAAAAACAGTTTTAATATATTTTGTTTTTATCAGTGCATCATGAAACTCATTTACAGAAACTGACAAATGTTAAATGTTAATTAGTTAAATTCTTTGCTTCTCGCTCTAAATGATCGTCACTGTTTGCATTATTCATTGTTTTCTAACAACACTGAACATTTTCTGAAACATTAGTCATACCAGTGTTGTCAGGTTATTAAAACTGACCCGTTGTCCTCAGAAAATACAAAACAAAACAATCTGACGCGTTTATTTAAAACCTGATGAAGCTTTTATTGACAGATTATTTATAACTGTAAAACACTGACATGATGAACCACCACCACATTTGTTTTAATGAATTTCCTACAGCTCATTTATGAAACAAGAGTAAATTATTTGTAAATTATTAATAACCCACTTATTATTATTGATCCTTTAGAGCAGTGATTGAGTGTCTGTATGTTTTACCGGCTGTGGTTTCAGGTTAAAATAATCTTTTCTGCTGACGTCTGATTGTTTCTTCACACACTCTGCAGAGAACCGAGCAGCCAAACAAGGTTTTAATCCGTTCAAACCGGCGACAAACCGTCATTTCTTGTCTTTTGTCATTAATCATTTCAGTTTTCAGCAACGTTGCACCAAAAACTTCTAAATAATGGTTAAAATCCACCACAGGAAACAGTTCTTTTAGACGTTATGATTCTTCCTGAAGGTTTGTTAAAAGCTGAATGTCCTTCACACCGACTGGATGTGCAACAAGTAAACACTGTGATGAAATCAGGAAGCACTGAGTCAGAATGATATGAAATGGGTTGAACGGGCCGAGCGGGGCATTTCAGGAACATTAGGAAGATATTAGACAGTACAACATATAACAGTTTTTATATATATATATATATATATATATATATAAACATATAATGTAATTAATGTAGTTTTCAGTTACACTAAATATAGTTACAGTTATAATAAAGTATGTAGTTCATCAGTAGTTTTCCATGTATGGAAATAATGACAGACCACATAACCAAGCATCCCACAATCAGAGCTGAAGATATCAGATATCATCTAAATCCAGTTGAAGCTCTCAGTCTTTAGCTGGCACTTTAGCTGCAGAGCTAATGTTAGCTAACGTGCAGACACTGCCGCCGGCCTCTGATGCAGGTGAAAGCCAAACGTTTCAGCTTGTAGTTCGGCAAACACACAAACTGTGCCAGCGCAGTTTGAGGTCGTAGTGCTGGCACAGTTTAACGTATGGATTCATGTTTGGAGCAAGTCCATTTCAACACTGATCGTTTAAAGGAAGCGGTGTTGGTGCTTAAACCAAACTGCGACTGTCACCTGACGTGCATTAAACCGACCTGAAGCAGAAAGAGAGAGTCAGAGACATGAGAGATGGCTCCAGGTGATGAATTCTGACCATCGAATCATGAGAAAATAGGTTTCTGCCCATGTACAGAGCTGTACAGAGGGCTGTCATGAGTACTGTCTGGCATTGTTGACGTGGTGTATCCTTTAGAGGTCTGATGATGGGTTGAACTTGGTTTGCGTTGTTCCTTTGAGACCTTTATGCATTTTCACATTTAACTTTTGGGTCCCATGGCTCTGACTGAGCCGTTCCTCTATGTTTCTCTGGATCAGTGTTTTTCTTTAATTCGTATTGTTCATTGTTCTTCAGGGGTTTCCAATGTCAATGTTAAAAGAACAGGAAAGCTCCCACAGCCCAGCAAACTGAATTACAGCTGTGAAGCCACAAACAAGAGGAAAGGGACATACGAGAACTGAGCCATGGAGACTGGAGGAAGAGTGGATTGATAAGATCAACTTTATTTATCCCACGGTTATGAGGACTGATGAGCTTCAGTGATCCCAGCAGAGGAGATAAAGCAGAAAGCGGCGTCCGTTCATCAGCTTCTAACACAAGGATTTAGTCTTTCCTCATGACGACCGGAGAAAGTGAGGACACTTTGTCATGTGGAGGACGAAAGACGGCAGGAGGGAGAACTGGAGGAGGACGAGAAGGTAACGGGAAGATGTCCGTCACCACTCTCAGCACCATCGCCGTCCAGGCCGGCCAATCACAGACTGTCATCTCTGTTCTGAAGGTAAACACCAAACAGCATTCAGCCTGCTTAACTCTGGATGAAGGTCAACAAGTCCTCCACGTTAGCCAACACCAGTTTCCACATTAATGCAGAGGAAAGATATGATGGAGAGGATCATGTGACGAGTGTCCTGCTAATTAACAAAGGCATCATGCAGCAAGTCAGATATATCAGGAATTAGACAAAAATGATTTCACACTTGGTAAAAAAGTGTCCAAAAATAAATAAATCATGTAATGAATTAAATTAATCCTGTCTCACTGTTAGCAAATAGCTACAAGAAACATGGTAAAAAATGACTAAATCTGACTAAAAATCATTTCTATTATGTTTCTACAACACTAGAAACAGCATCTTTAAGTAATGTGTGGCTGTTGAATGGATGATGAATAAATGCACAATGTCCCATTCATCCCATGAAACAGGTTGTGAGTGATGAATTTAATTTGCCTTTTAAACAGTTTTGACTTCATTTTATTGTTGTGTCACTTTTGATTTGAAGCATCAAGCTTTAGTTCGCTGTAAATCGTCCGTTAGCTCTGAGGCTGTTTCAGGAGGGACGAGCTCCTCAGTCACTCTGCTGTCCATGTGCTGTTTCCTGTTATAGACCAGACTATTTACTGATGCTGCCGCAAGGACGCGTGCACGTGTGTGTGTGTGTGTGTGTGTGTGTGTGTGTGAGTGTGTGTGGTCACGCATCACGTTGTGTCTGTTTCGGTCGACATGCCAGAGATACTGTATCATCCTGAGGAATGCACACACACACACACACACACACACACACACACACACCTATAAATACACACCATGTACGGTCAACAGTATATTAACAGCATAAAGTGACAATTAGGCTGCAGCTAAGCACCGTTTTAATTGTTTGTTCATTTATTAATTATTTCTAAGTTGTTTGCTCCATAAAAAACAGAAACTGGTAAAAAACATGTTAATTAAAGCTCACGGTGACGTCCAGAACCCAGAGATACACAGTTTACTGTCACAGAGGACTGAAGAAAGCAGGAGTATTCACATGATGAATCAACTATCAAGTATAGTTACAGTTCAGCTAATCAATAATTAATCATTGCAGCTCTAGTTAGATCATATCTAGCTCATTAGATGACCTTTTATTAATATTATTATTACATGAACAAGCCTCTTTCACATCCATGAGCTTCAGAAGCTTTCATCGAGGCTGTGAAATCGTGGAATGAACCACTTTTCATGTTATTTTATGTTTTTTAAACGTTGATTTAACGATGATCATTTGTGAGCATTTATGTGTGTGTGTGTGTCCATGGGCGTACAGAGTGGGTCGGTGGTCCATCTCCAGCTGGTCCAGGTCCATCCAGGTCTCTGTGAGATCGGATCGAACCAGGATGAAACCCAGAGGCTGATCCAGGAGCAGCAGCAGCTGGTGGAGAAACTCAAGGTACAGGTCACACGGACACAAACAGGACGTGGAAGCAATGACATCACTTCCTGTTTACCTTCTTTAACTGGAGTCATTCATTCTGAATTTCTTTCATCTGGCTTCATGATAAAATGAAGCTCTGCAGCATCTGGTGTTAGAAACTGGATATGGTGTTCATTGAGGGACAAAACAAAACTATATGTTTTTATTAGGGGTGGGACTTTAACGCGTTAATTACGATTAATTAATTACAAAAACATGAACGCGTTAAAAACATTAACACATTTAGTCTCAGTTTGCATTTCAAACATCGCGGAACGTTTGTCAGTGCAGTGCATTTCCTGGTACACCGATTACACTGATGCACACGTCAGAGCTCGGCTAACAGCTACCAGACAGGAGGAATCGGATGAAAGCGTGTTGCTAGGACTGATGCACTTCAACCCTGCGGTACCTTCTGAATACAGAGCATGTTGCAGCGAGCACAGACACCGCCGGAGTTGTTAGCGCTAGCGGTCCCGGTCCGAGTACGAACAAGAGGTGATAAATTAATTACAAAGCCTCTAATTAATTAGATTAATTTTTTTAATCGAGTCCCACCCCTTGTATTTATTTAATGCCCCTGATATTCATCTGTTTTAATGACACAGGACATACTATTAACACACAAATGGGATTTTTAATGAGGTTTCCTGCTGAGCTAGCAAACGTTAAACCCTGAGCTAGCTGCTGTTAGCTAGCGAGGTGATAACCAGGTGATGTTATCACCTATCAATTACATTATAAAACAAATTTTAACCAGCATGGTGTTTATCAATAATGATAGAGCAAATACCACAGATCTGTTTTCATTAGAACTGAATTAAAATTGAATTTAATAATTAATAATCTGTTGCAGAAACATGAGAACGAAGTGCTGGCTGTGGCGCAAAAGAGGCGACAGACGGAGCGCAGGAGGAGGAGGAGGGATGAAGGGACGATGGCGCAGAAGAGGAACAAGAAAAAGGAGGAAGAGGAGGATGAAGAGGTGACCGAGGCCATGGCGGCGTCTCTGAACGAGGGCTGGTCGCTGCTCCTCCGGCTGCTCGACAGACGACAGGAAGTCCTGACGCTGGCCTCAGACTTCTACTGTCGGGCTCAGGAGGTATTAAACATCTAATAATGTCTAAGAAAAACAACAAATTATTAAAAATTCAATTTTAAATTCACATCGAATCACTTCTATTCCCTGGTCGTCAAATACCAACGTTGATGTAGCTTAAAAGAGAGTTTCTGTTGTGAACAAAGGGCGGCAGCTCTTCAAACCTAAGCAGAAAGCACGTCTCCAACAGAGACTTAATGTGCAGTGAATCAACGAGCCGGGCGAGAAGCTATAAACTTTTGGGCTTGTGCCGCAGGATTACAACATGGTTTTAAGTGGTTGTTGTTGCCTTCAACTGAAATTTAAGTGCAAAAAATCTAAAATTAGAAGCCGAAATAGAAGATAAATGTCAGTTATCTGTTCTGCAGGAGCTTAAATGCCTCATTGTTTGTCCCTGTTCTTGTTCCTGGAGACTCCATGTTGTTATCCCAACCACAGCTCGGTGTAATCAGACTCTCACGGGAACGTGTCCTCCTGTATTGTCGGGCTGCCGTGACCTCTGACCTCCTGCCTGAACTGGAGTTGTTGAGGTGAAGTGTGCCGTCCATGTCTCGTGTCTCCACGAAGGACATTAGTTTCACCTCCAAGCTTTACATTCCTCAGGCTACGCTGTGTATTTCCTGAATGTGTGGCGTGCCGCAGGGAGCCGTGCTCATTGGCTGCCGTTTTATTAGCAACACCTGCTGCATGACGACGGTCACCGGCTGCAGACTTTAGCTAAAACAGTCCAAACATGAGCTTTGTGGATCTATTTTAAACCGTTTCATGAGTCAAATGCCAGGAACAGTGACATGGATGGAAACTTTGCTAACACAGAGGACGGTGGAGCACATATCGTGATAATACACTAAAAAACAAGTATCTGACTCTCAGTAACCAAGGCAACCATGAGGCTGATCTTCAGACAATCGGCTGGGTGTCATTGTTCAACCCCTCTCTGCTCTGTCTGTTTTGTTTTTATTATTCCTCATGTCTTCAAACATGTGAAAACACAGTGTGCTCATTACGTTAGCATGTGCATGAAATCAAATCCCAAATAATCATCCTGCATTAGAGTCTGCTGCGTCAGTCAATCATGGGCTCTCATTGATCTGACCTTTTCAGGTTTGCAGCAGCAAGAAGCCATGGCGCCTCTGATCCCTGATGATTATTATAAATAATAAAAGAAAATGTCTTATTGTTTATTGCATCTTCTCTTGATATTTAAATTAAACTGAAACTTAAAGCTCGGCAGGTCAGGACGATGATGGTCTGTGCTAAAATATCAGTATTCACCTACTCATGTTTATGTTTGATCAATGACCTTCATCTCTGCATCAACTGGACCTTCACTGCTAATAAGCTAATGTTAGCATGCTAACGCTCTGTCTGTCTGCAGTTTGCCGTTAGCATCGACAGAGTTGAGGATCTGCAGGTGAAACCAGATGACAGATTGACTCAGCTTACATATGCCTCCATGAGGAAAGGTAACCTCTGTTACTGTTGTCATTTAAAATAACATTATTCATGATATTATTAGTCATAGTACAAGTAATAGTACAGTATAGTAGTAAATATTATCACTAATTTAGTTCTTTTTTGTTGTTGTTTGGAATATTTTATATATAATTTCATAACCGTTTAATATAATCCCTCATTGACTTTCATCCATGCATTAGTCATTGTTTGTGTTCTGGTTCCAGATCTTCTAGGAAAATCCCTGCAGGTTTTAACCTGCAGCAGCCTTCTTCTGCAGAAGCTCAGACAGCTGCAGAGGACCGAGGCCCTCCAGAGGAGAGGAGGAGTACTGCAGGACCAGGAGGCGGACAAGGAGGAGGTGAAAGCTTCTCAGCTGCACAATGTCTAACAACAGTCAGCTGGTGGAGTCTTCATCAGATGCCTGATTTAGGTTTAGCAGACACCCAAACAGCAGCTGTGGTTCAGTGTGTGGACCGATGCTGATGCTGTGTCCTTTTCCCAGAGTTCACAGTGCAGCAGGGGGACAGCGTTGAGGCTGGAGGAGCTGGTGGAGACGCTGCAGGATCGGAGGAGGAAGGTGGACCAGGCTGTCAAACTGCAGCTCCAGCGGGTGGAGAACGACATCATGGTCCCAAAGAATCAACCAGAGTCCAGATGGGCTGGTTCTGAAGTAAGAGACTAATGCAGCAGTTAGCATGTTTACAGAGACTGACAGTCAGTGCTGCTTTTCATTTGTTTAAACTCAAAAAACTTTATTTAAATATTTCTGCAAACAAACGGACCATTTTAGCACAAAGTTGAAACCACATCAACGTTCTGGAGGTCCAATGTTGATGTGATGAAGACATGAGAATGTCACTAATTACATCCAAAGTAAGACTGTGAAACACTGGAAAGGATTTTCTGAGAACAGAGTCAAAGCTGACAAACTTCCCATCAATCGCAGCAGCCGTAGACCAGGTTAAACGCGGGTGAGTCCTGCACAGTTCAGTGTTGTAGATATCAGGGGTGAGTGACTGAAGGTTCAGTGAGTCATCGGTCTGTTCTGTCAGCATCCCTCTTGGGTTCAGGTTATAAATATAAATCCTGCCTGCAGTCACATTCTCTGCTCTCTGATGACCACATTTAAAAATATTTTGACTGCTGAGAATCTGGATGACTCCAAAGTGTGCAACCGAGCAGCTGAACCGGATCAAGAGGGGGCATCCGAGTGTTTGTTATGAAGAGCTTTGGTGTAATATGAGTGATAAAACGTGTTTGAATGACAGAACTCGACACTTAACATCCATCTGTCTTCATCTCAGGACTGGACTTTAACCATTGATGAGGTCCTGGACCAAAACTTGCAGTCTGGATCCACGTCAACTGAGAGCATAAACTTGAAGTCAGATTCCCAAACAAAAGAAACCAGTGATTTACAGATTGGATCCAGATCAGATGTAAATCCTGCATCCAGATCAGAGGAGGCTAGAGATCTGCAGTCTGAATCCAGGTCTGATCTGCACCCCTCATCTAAACCAGAGGAGACTGGAAACCTGCAGTCTGGATTAGGATTAAACTTGAAGGTTGAATCCAGATCAGACCTTGAATTAGATTCAAAACTAGAGGAGGCCAGAGATCTTCATCTTGGAACCAGATTACAGCAGATACCTGGATCCAGATCAGACATGCAGCCAGCATCTGGATTCATTGTGAAACCTGAATCTGGATCAGAGCAAAACAGAGATGTGGTTGCTGGATCAAGTTCAGAGGAGATTAAAAACCTGAGTGAGTTTAAGCCTGTGTCTATACTAGAGACCAGAAACCTGCAATCCGGATTTAAGTTAAACTTTAAGGCTGGATCTAGATCAGATATCAAGTTGGATAATAAATCAGAAGAGACCAGAGACCTTCAGCCTGGATCAAGATCAGACCAGACACCTGGATCCAGTATAGACATGCAGTCAGCATCTGGATTAGATGTGAGACCTGAATCTAGACCAAAGCAGAGAAGCGATGTGGTCCCTGGATCCAGTTCAGAGGAGATTAAAAACCTTGAGTCAGAATTTAAATTGAATCGAAAGCTTGAATCAGGATCAGATCTGAAACTCGGATCCCACAAAGAAGAAATGAGAGATTTAAAACCTGAACCTAGATCTGATCTACAACCTGAATTCAGATTAGAGTTTAGGCCTGTATCTAGACCAGAAACCAGAAGCCTGCACCCTGGATTTAGATTCAGCTTTAAGGCTGGATCCAGATCAGACTTCAATTCGTATTGGAAACCAGAGAAGACCACAGACATTCAGCCTGGATCCAGAATAGACCAGACACCTGGATCTAGATCAGAGAAAAGCAAAGATATGACTACTGGATCCTGTTCAGAGGACATCCAGTCAGGTTCGAGATCAGACTTAAAGCATGAATCCAGATCTGATGTGAAACCTGGATCCACATCAGTAGAAACCAAAGAGCTACAAACTGAATCAACAGACCTGAAATCTGGATCCAGATCAGAGCTTCTGTCAGGAATTAGATCAGATGTGCCGTCAGAACCCAGATTAGATCTGAAGCCTCAACCTGGATCAGAGCAAACTAAAGATGTGAACCCTGAATTCAGATCAGATGAGACCAAAAACCTAAAGCCAGAACTTGGATCAGTGGAAAGTAAAGCCCTGCAGCCAGGATCTAAATCAGATGTAAAGCCTAGACCTACACCAGAGGAGACTGGAAACCTGCAGCCTGGATTCAAAGTAAACTTGAAGGTTGAATCCAGATCAGACCACCTGTTAAATTCTAAAGCAGAGGAGAACAGATACCTTCAGCCTGGGTCAAGATTAGAACAAATTCTCGGGTCCAGATCAGTGCATTCAGAATCCAGATTACATTTGAAACCTCAATCCAGATTAGACCCAACCAGAGATGTGACCTCTATATCCAGACCGGAGAAGACCAAAGACCTCCAGTCTGGTTCCAAATCAGTTCTAAAACCTGAACTCAGATCAGACCTGCAGCAAAGATCCCTATCAGACCTGAAGCCTGGATCCATATCAGAGGAGACCAAAGACTTTCAGGTAGGATCTAAATCAGAGGTAAAACCTTCCACCAATCAGCAGACAGAATCAGGTTTTGTTTAATGGGGACAGGATGTTGCCCCGGGAAACCAGATCAGACCATTGAAATGTAAAGAGTTAATCCTCTGGAGAGCAGGAAGGAGACCAGGGCCTTTCCTGGAGACCTGGTCAATAGTGTTTACAGACATCTGAAAACACCTGCAGCTTCTGGTCTGTGTTCATGTATTTAAACCGCTGTGTGTTCCTCAGGCTGAAGACCTCAGCTTGTCTGAACCGAGCAGGAAACAGGAAGACACCAAACAGAGCAGAGCCGCTACAACGACAACAGCCAGCAGGTAGGAAACCTGTTAAAACACAGCAGCAGTGTCTGGACATTTCTAAACTTTGGTCAGTTTCTGTAGAAGAAGCTTTTTGTGTTTGTTTGCTTTTAATTTTTAGTTTTTAGGGCGGTCGGATGATTCACAATAAACCAAAAATAAACAGCTGAAAACTGAAAGAAACTCCTCGTGTCACTGTTTGGTGATAGAAAACTTAACATTTGTAATTTAAAGACATGAAACCTGCATGTTTTGCTTCTGCTTTAGCAGGAGGCAGGTGGCAGGACCAGAGAGCGTGCTGGGAAAAGAGACTCAAAGTGTAGAGGAGGATGCACACAAAGCCCACCTGAATCAGCTGCTGACGTCATGTGAAGACCTGGTGGAAAAGGTGTTATTCTGTGATGTTACCAAATACAAAAAAGCTGGTGCTTCATGTGAACATGGGGAAAACTAGACAACATAACTTTAAACGCTGTGGGTTGTAGATCTGGAACTGGGTGCAGCAGAGCAGCGGGGTGTTGTCCAGCAGCTCTGAAGCAGGGCAGCAGCTCTCAGAGGCAGAAGATACTCTGAACCAGCACCTGCAGCTGCACACACAGGCTGAGGTACAGTACCTGCAGCCGATCCACAAACCTGATTCTCAAATACTGATGAACTGAGTCATAGACGAACTGATCTCACTGTGCTTCCTCACATGTAACACTATGATGCAATCTAAAGACTCTTCTGCAAAGATATACGTCAGTTCAAAGTAAAAACTGCTCCTCAAAGCCACAAACTCTGACTTTATTCCTGCTGGATCATTTTTGGATGCAGCTCAGTGTTTTTGCATCTTCAAGCCTGAACTTGGTTTCTGTGTTTGTCTCCAGTCTGCAGGTCAAGATGCAGAGAAGATAAAGCAGATCCTGGATCACATCAGAGCCCTGCACACAGATCCAACCAGCAGGACCAGTTCCCTTCCTCCCAGTGAGCCCAGCAGACAGTTGTCCCCTCTGAAGGCCCTGACCAAGCAGCTGAAGAGAGGCAGGACAGGCAGACAGATCAGGACCAGCACTGCTCAGCCTGGTCCCCTGGCTGCTGATCCAACTAATTCACTGAGTCCTGAACTTGCTGGTAAAGTCAATCAGGTCTTGAAGGAGTTGCAGGATCTGAACAAGAAGATCTACTCAAACCTGCAGCTGCTGAGACCCTATGTCGCTTTCCTCAGGACAGCACAGCAGGTCAGAGTCTCTCCTGGTGTCCTGAAGTGTGGCTGCCAAAGTCCACTGGATCAATTTTGATTTGTCAACCTGGAAATTTCCGTGAGCCAGAACCAATGTCAGGCTGTAAACAAGCTCAGATTGAACCTTTAAACTTTAATTTCAGAGAAGTCTGTGACGAAGGTAAAGGTAACTGCTTTTAGCTGTTAGCTGTCGGTGTTTGTTCTCCAGGTGGAGCAGGAGATGGAAGAGCTGAGACAGATCTACAAGAACAGAGCAGAGGAGGAGAAGCAGGAGGAGAGAGAAGCTGGCAGCAGTGATGTCAGCACAGGCACCACCATGAGGTCAGCAGAGAAGAAGAAGGTCGACGCCTGCTGGCAGGCAACACTTCAGACGTTCCTCACTGCTCAGGAACTCGGAAACAACTACATCCAGACTGTTTCCACGGTAACAAGACTGTCGGGAATCAGGGTTTCACATTAAATGGTTTTTGACAAGATTAAGTGTCTTGATGTGTGATAATATGAGATGAGACTGACGTAACGCTGACATGAGATTACCTGAAACAAGATTAGACTGAGATTAAAATGGCTACATTACATGAGATGAGATTGTAAATGACATAATGTTAACATGAGATTAGATGACATCAAATAAGAGCAAGAGGTGGTTTTACAAAGTGCGGGATGAGATTAAGTAAGATTAAAAACGAACAATGATTGGTGAGATCACATACAATATGAGATAACAGGAGATGTTTTGTCATTATATGAGATTAGACGGCATGAGATTAAATATAAATTATATGAGATTATGTCAGAAGAGATTAGACTAAAATGATGGAAAAGTAGATAAAATGGCATCAAATGACAGAAAATGACATAACATCAAATGAAATTGTGATTACAGTGGATGATTAGATGATGTACAATTACATGACATGAGCTAAAATTAGATTAGATGACATGAAGTAAAAGACAGATTACAGGACAATTAAGATTAAACTATCTGAGAGTCATCAGGAAAAGATCTGTGGTGTTTGTTTATGTGTTTGTCAGGTGCCTGATGCAGGGTTGAACCTGGAGTCTCTGGTGCCGGTGGTGCAGCAGACGGTCGAGCGTCTTATCAGAACCAAGCAGGAAGTGAACGAGCTGCGGAGTCAGCAGAAAATCCAGATCCAGAAGCAGCAGGAGTGCAGGAAACACCGGGAGAGACTACTCAAGGTACTGATGGCACTGTGCCCGAGGGAAAAGGAGGAAGTCTCATCTGTTTTGTAATCTAATACTGCAAAGTAACTAGTAACTAAGCAAAGTACCTGATTACAGTAACTTTACACCTTTGAAATGTTGCGTGTTCCCAGACCCTGCAGGACTTGAATTGTGTCTCTGAGCTGCTGGACTCCTGCACTCTGATGGATCTGGGCTCAGGCCTGCAGACCTCCAGGCTGCTGGACCGCTTCAGCCAGGCCAGACCACATTTTATCGTGAGTGATGCCACTTTGACTTTTCCAGGACGTGAAGGACTAACAGGACTGTTTAATAGACTGTTTAATACAGTGGACTGTGGGGGGCTGATGGCACAGCAAGGACTTTCAATTACAGCAGGAGTGCCCAACCAGTCGATCACAGTCTACTGGTAGACCGCGGGCTGATCCCAAGTCGACCGCGAGGGGTGTAGGAAAACATGAAAACTGTATGTTTTGTTTTGTTGTAGTTATGCGTCGTTGGATATGTTTTGTTTTGTGCTATGTTGTTGGATATGTGTGGTTTTATTGTAAGTCTAAGTAAAACGTTAACATGGCTGAGGGGAAACGAGCCAAGACCTACCATTTTCACCCTGAATGGGAGGAAGATTATCTTTTTGTTTATTCTCATTCAAAGCCTGTGTGTTTGATCTGCAATGCAACGGTGGCGTTGGCAAAGAAAGGGAATCTGGAGCAGCATTTTAAAACGGTACACAGGAGCTACGAGAGGGATTTCCCTGCAAAAACACCTTTGCGCGCCACAAAAGTGCGGGATTTGAAAGCACAGCTTGCAGCATGGCAGTCAATCTTCACCAAACCAAAGACCCAGGGTAAGGCTGCAACCATTGCTTCCTATCGCGTCAGTCACGTCCTTGCTAAACACAAGAAGCCATTCAAAGACGGCGATATTGTGAAGGAAGCCTTTCTCGAGGCAGTGGATAGCCCTTTTGATGACTTTAAAAATAAAACAGAGATTGTGAAGGCCTTTAAAGAAGTGCAGCTCTCCCGCAATAAAACCACGATGTGAGGGAATGGCTGTGGATGTGGAGGAGCAACTGAGGAAGGATATTGGTTTGTGCTACAGCGCACTATGCAAACTGGCACCTGTGTGAGAGGAATTTGTCTGTCTGTGTGTGTGTGTGTTTGAGAGAGGAAGGGTTTGTGACGTGATGTCTAGTGGTTGTGTGACAACAAGAAAAAGTGTTGTGAGGTTAGTTACTGCAGGCTGGAAACGATGTGTGGGTTTGCGATGTTGACACTGGACTGGCAGATCTCAGGAGGTTGGCTACTTGAAAAGTAGATCTTGGGTCAAAAATGGTTGGGCACCCCTGTTCCAGTGGTAGTGATTCTGGGAACACTGGGATTGTTTGGACTATAGGGACTTTTGAACTCTGGGACTTCACTGTGGTAACTTCTGAGACCTTTGGGACCTTTTGACCTTTAGATGGTTTCACAGCCTAGTCCTCTAGGAATCCTGGGACTCCTGGGTTGACTGTTAACAAAATTGGGTAGTTGCTGGAAGTGTCTGAGGAGGCCTCCTGGGACTGTGACAGTTTGGCCTATCGAGATTCTTGTACTGCAGGGACTCCAGGGAACATTTTGGGGCTAATGACTGTGACTGAGGTGTCCTTGTGTTTCCATACAGTCACATACCGGTTTGGTGTTCCTGGCTACAGAAGGGGTAAAGCTGAACTACCAATGACTGATGGGACATCTCACTAGTGTCGTTTTGTCCAGTTGAACGTGTTTCCTCAGCAACACTTTTCTTCCTTACATTATTGGACACACTCTTCTCCTTTCTCCAGCAACTAGACGCTGAGGTGGAGTCTATGGAGAAGAGCTGGGAGACTCTGAGACGAGTCGAGGAAGAGCTGGAGGTGCAGGGGTTGAAAGGAAGAGCATTGAAGGAGGAGGATCTGTTGGAGCTACTGAGGCTCCAGAAGAGAGTGAAGGACAAGATCATTCAGAGCGAGTCAATCCTGGACTTAACCAGCAGCTTCCACCACACATCCCAACAGGTCAGTGGATCACAGAGGATGTTGTACAGTCAAGAAGCATCAACAAGGAACATTGTTTATGTAGAATAAACAGTGTTCCTACTTCTTACTGGTAGATTTTAGCATCAAACACTCAAAACATCTTTCAAAGGGAAGTAAATCTGCTGGTTTGACACAGATTAACACCAGTGAGCGTCTTAGCTTCAATAATTAACTTTCTACTGTCTGAAGGTTCTCTGTGTTGGATTAAAGAATCTGAAAGTTAAATCTGTTGTCGGTCTTTGATCTCACCTGCTCTCACCTGTTGCCCTTTTCAGAAATGTCTTGCAGGGACTTACGGCAACTGAATCAGTGTTACTGTAAGTGTTGTCTTCTGTGTGTCCAGCTGGAGGCGCTGCTCCAGTCAGACTTTGTGAGCCCTTTAACTGGTTCAAATGGTTCACGTGGATCCAGTGAGGCTGAGCTGAGCCGGCACAGAGAGGAACAGCAGCAGCAGATCCAGAATCTGTTTAAAACAGCTTCAACACTGAAGTCGGACATCTGCACCGCCATAAACCACAGTGTACGACAACCACACACACACAAACACTATAGCCTCTAGTTATGTTACTAATTAAGATACATCATCACAGATTAAAGCAGTGGTTTCTGCTGACTCTCCTCTTGTTTCCTCGTCATGTTTCAGAGTCTCTGAGTTGTTTTCAGCTCCACCACAGAAACTTTTCTCCTTTAAACATTTCAGCAAATTTTACCAAAAATCTGAAAATTATTAAAAGATTTCTGCATCAGAACTGTGATGAAAGCTGAAAGTATCTCCAACAGCTGCTGTAACATTGGTGCATCTTCAAACCAATAATGTCACACAGAATCAGACACCAACTAATATTTTAAATGCTAGATGTAATGTGATACTTTTGTAATTTGATTACTTTGTCTCTCACCATTAGGGCTGGACATGTTTCAGGGTGGAGCAGCTGGATGCTCGTCTTCTCTCCCTGGACTCCCTCTGTGTGTCGTGGATGAGCGAAGCGGCTCGACGTGAGGAGAATCTTCGCAGAGAGCTGCTGACGAGTCGACTCAACGACGACATCAACCAGGTGAGTTCACCAGGTGGAGATCGACAGGTGCTGCTGAAGTTTCTCAGAGCTCAGTCGGTTTCTGTCACCAGTCCGCAGCGCTGCTTCCTTCGAGGAGTTTCAGCTTGCAACACTGTTTGAGTCACAGTCCTGAAAACGTCCAAACACATCATTTAATACGATTTAATGTGATCACAGGTGCAACATGATTATTCAGTGTGATGGGCAACATTTAGAGTATTTAGAGTATCACATCGGGGTTTCCATTAAAAGGCTGATGGAAACAGCAATATTTGGAAACAACAGGTTTTTATGCTCACCTGGCTCTCAAGCAGAGATGGAAACACCTTTTCTGGCAGCTTTCATGTTAACTGATCAGCTGTTTCTGCCCTGAAGAGGAAGAAGAGGCTGAAGTAACTTTCCTCACATCAACACATGAACCGTATCTTCTTCTGCAAATGTAAAGTTGAATTCCACCTGGAGATCTGGTGCCACCTGCTGCTTCTCTTAACAAACAGATCTGTAGGATTAAAACTGCAGTGGAACATTTTCTGCATTATTCATGATGAAACTGTCATTTTTGAGGGAAGCCACAGCACTGATCATGACTGACACAGCTTACCTTCATTTGGCAGCTGTGCAGGTAAACGCTGGCAGAGAGCTGCAGGTTGGAGTTGTTGTTATTCATCAGGATGACCAGCAGAGGGGGCTGCTGCCACCTGTCTCTGTCTATGAGACCATAAACATGTAACCTCCACTGACGCAGCTGCAGGTTCACTCTCGCTGTGAGTCTAAAAGCCTTTGCAGAACAACCTGCAGACACTCAGATCAATGAGTTTAGCACTATTTTTTATTTTTGTTTAGTCCAGCATTTTATTTGATACGTCTGTAATCTCCACTTTAAAAATGGACAATTTCACAGGACGTCTTCTGAAATGAGTTTAGGGAAAAACAGAAACCTCCTCGATGGTAAAAACTCAACTTACACCCAAGTAAATATATTAAATTATCAATTATTTATTTATTATTGGAAATGAATCAATTAAACTCCAGGGAACTCGAAACTTACATGAGATGACTGGTCAAATGTGTAAATATTCTGACAGTAAAACTGAAATTCATTGTGCAAAGAAATTTTTTTTTAATTCAGTTACTTTAATTTCAAACAGACTTTTGTAGTTTTTGAATTTAACTTCTCTTCTTGCCTTGAGCTGGACAGACAACTGTGATCCGAGGCGGCCGCTCGCGCTGCGTTATCAGACTCTAAATATAACTGCAGGCAGCAGGACACATTTAGATTTTATTGAAGTCCATAATGTGTCTCAGCTCACTGCAGGAGTCTCATCATAAAACGGACCTGCTGGTTCACTTTCTTATCTCTTTACTGTTTGTCAGAGAGATAATGAAGAGAAGCTGAGCTGTAGTGGGTCAGAAAGCACATAAACAAACTTGTCTAATGTTTCTTGATTGTCAGACACATTGAAATGTGTCCAGCTGCAGTTTGTCTGATGTCCACTAGATGCTGCTCCAAGTAAACCGTGTTGAAGTGAACAGAAAATCTACAATTTCTCTCCCAAAAAACAAAGATAAAATATATTTTCATTGAGAGCAGCTCTTCTGAAACATGCACGTTGAGTTAAAAGGGTGATATACGCAGGTTGGTTACTAATGTCATAAATCTGCTGTGCACAGGCATCAGTTATGGGCCAGTTATGGGACTGCTGCCTGACAGTTTAAAGTCTTTTCAGTTTAAATTAAAAGGCAAGAATTAGTTTTAGCAGAGTGCAGGCTAACGTGCTAACGTGCAGTTGATGTCACCTGTTGATCTGTAGACATTGTTAATGTGTTTGCAGAACAGTCACATGAACAGAGCATGAAGGAGGCCTGTTAGCTGTCTGCCACTATTCACCTTTAATTAACCCTGTTTCAGCAGAGACATCCTTTGAATAGACTAGAGTTCTGTCTGCCCATCCTGCTTAACTCAGAGATGCGTCGCCATAAGGAAGCTACACTCCCTCAAAGTGCTGTTTAATTTGGACTGAAAAGCAAGTTTGATTCTTGATTTTTACATTTTTGTACAAAAGTGGTTCATTACAGTTTATCCTGGATCAGTCTAGATCAGTCGGCTGTCAGTGGAGTCCTCATCATGTTTCTGCTCATTATGGTGGTTTTAAATGTTTGTTGTCTCTGGAATCTGGACTGATGTTACGTGGTGCCCAGTTTGGAGTTTTACTGGCTCGACTGGTGTCAGTGGTTCAATCTGCAGTGTCATTGGACAGCAGCTGTTGGAGGAATGATGGGGGGAGAGAGAGGGAAGGAGGGCAAGAGAGGTAGACTGTGACAGGGAGGAGGGGGGAGTCAGCTGGACAGATCAGAAATACAGGCCAAGTCAGCCAATGGGTATTTCCCATCATGCACCTGGTGCTACGTGTCACCAGCAGGATAAGGCCTGCAGGATCAGCTGATGTGGAGATCAGAGACTCACTGCTGCAGACACACAGACCTGTTTCTTAAAGTTTGTCACAAGTGGGATTAAAAAGGCTTCAGGCAGTTTGTGTTTTCTCATGAGGAGTGTCTGTTTTTCTAATTGCAGCTAAAAATGTGCTATGTCCTGTTATTGTCACCTGGACACCACAGGTTTCACAGGTTTCAAATTAAAGTCATGGTTATACTGAAGTTTGCAGACCTTCCACAGTGTCTGTTTGTCCACCAGTGGCTTAGAGCAGGTCCAGGTTTGGTTTTGATTGCATCGTGTGTTCCTTCAGCTCACGAATATTTAAACTGAGTTTGAACAAGTGATGACTGATCAGTAGGCGGTGGCCACGACACACTGAGGAATACAACAATGCACCAGCAGCAAGAGACAAGGAAGAACTCTGAACCTTGTTTGATATCAAATATCAATGCCTTGTGGTCATCTATGTTTTTTTATTAGGCTTTTAATAAAATAAGTGTCATGTGACACACTCGTTGCATCAAGATTGCGTCTCTTGATGAAGCATAATGCAGAAAAGACGACTGCCAACCAACGCCAATGTGAACGCTTGTGACTTGTTGACATCCTTCTGTAGCCAAATGAAAACCAGACACCGAAGCTGTGTCATAGCTTAACAAGACTGTCTTATCCCAAAGGCTTTCAGTGCAGTCAGGGATTCAAGAAAACAACTTCTGTGTCATTTGTTGTTTACTACGTCCCATGATCCAATGCATGTGGATCCATCATTGTCTCTAGTATCATTTAGAGATGAACAGGTTCAACACTCGTACTTGCCTTCTGTAGGTGAACCCAAACATCCAGACCTCCATCCTCTTGCAGACTTTCACATTTTATAAGAGTGTACCCTTAAAGGTCTGCCAAGAGTCTGTCAAACCTTTTCATCAAAGGTTTTGATCAGACTTAAGAATTGCCCTGTTGTGTGAGTTAATTTACGTTGTTTGTGATATTGCTAATGTGAAGCCCACAGAGAACCAATCAGAAAAACAAGTTAAAGGGTCAGGCAGTCAAGAGTAGTATCCATGGCAACGAGTGAGGTCACCAGTTTCATGGCCGGGTCTCTGGAACACTTGCTGTGATGGCATCTTGTCATCTTTTTCTTGAACCTTTCTTGAGGTGTTAGCTGAAGCTCTCTGTGACAGGATCAGAGTTTCCAGTTGAAGGGCTTAACTGTCACTGTTCAGTCATCCTGTAAACGGACACCACCTCCACCATGAACACTCAATCAGAGGGATGAGGGGTGAGCTGGAGGGTAAAGAAAAGACGTGGGAATGACTATGACCCTTTGGACTTTGTTTGGGCCTACACTGCTGAGTCACTTGAGTCAACATTTATTTGTTGATGGAGGATGATGACGTGTTTTATTACTTTAAGAAAAAAACAGGACTGGTTGCTGAGGACCGGTTCTATTTGTGTTTGTCGGTGGGTTGGTTATTGTCACCACAGACATTCAGAGTATTTCTAGTTCTCATTAAGGATTCCCAGAGGTACAGTCCTTCAGCCGAACCCTGAAAGATATTTGGGTCCACTCCACCTGGGGTGTTTTCTTGTTAGCTTTTGTTATTTAAGTGTGCCAAAGACTTGCATGGTTCAGGGACTTATACCAGGATACATCTTGAGTGTTGCTGCAGGATAGTCATGATACTTTCTGGAAATCTCTTGGTTGGTTAACCGTCACTTTGTCCTTGGCTTTGTTTACTCTCCCTCATGGTCCTCTGGGATATTTCACAGTACTGTGGAGTATTTAAGAGTACTTTCTAATAATCTTTTGGAGTACTCTGTGATCTTCAGGGGTCCATAATAGTTGCTTTGTAGTACTTTGGGGCAGTTTTTAGTACTTTGAGATAATTCAGGTGTTTGTGTTCATGAGTCTTGTGAAATTCTTGATATTTTAGGATCCTTCAGGTTACTGAGCGTCTCCTCCTGGTGTTTTATGGTTCTCTGTGTTATCTTAAGGTTTATTATTGTAAACACATTGTATTATCTCCTGGTAGCAATGGGTCTTCTTCAGTGTAACCTTGCTATTTTAGTACTCATTGCTCAATCCAGGGTTTCCCCCCAACAACAGCCTTGCTCCCCCTCCACCTCGGTGTTAGAAAGCCAGTCCAGCGTCCACTGCCTCTGACTTCAACTTCTTCATCTGTCAGACAAACAGACTTCTTTACTCTCGCTCAGCCACAGATCAGCCACCTGACACCGATGTTCCTCTGGATTTAAACCCGCCTGCTCTAAAAATAATCCCATCAAAGCTGCGTCTACATCCAGTTACACCGACACCAAGCTGAAGCCAGAGAAGCTCTGACCAAAGATAAATGATGTACTCTGAAGATATTATATTAAGAACTTAGTTTTAGCCTTGCTGGCATTACTGGCAGTGTCTGAAATATGTCAACTATCTGATGATTTCCACAGACGTTAATGGTCCACAGAGAATTAATCCCACTATTTTCAGTGATTCTGTTTTCCTCTAGCGCCACCAGCAGGTTTAAGTGTTTTAGCTTCTTATTCATTTCCAAGCATGCCTGGCGTTTTGCAGGTAATTGCTCATCAGCCAAAGAATTGGATGAATCTAAATGTTGACCAGATGCTCAGTGGAAAAAGTTTATCCTCAGGGGAGCGTGAATGTCCATACAATGAAAAGTTACATTACAGTACTGTCACCTCATCCGAACATCAGTCGACTCAAGACGTATCAATGCTGGTGTTCAAAACAAAAATGGTGCCATCTACACACCAGAGGAAGCCACAGTGTGTTGAAAGAGCGATAGCTGGTTAGCAAGCGAAAGTCTGACGTTGTTTATAGTTTATACAAGCTGTAAACTGACTCCACCCTGAAAACCTCCTGGCCTCCTGGTCCTTCATCGCCCAGAGCCAACTGTTCTGGACCTGAACCTGAAGAGAGAGGTTTTGTTGAGATAGGGACTCCAGAGATTTGAACCACCATCTGGTGTTTGAGCTCTTGGTTTTATATTGACTTAAAGACTGATTTTAATCTTGTGTGCTTTGTGTTTTTTTTGTTGTCTGCTGTGATGTTTGAAATATCTGATTGTTATTCTAACTGAAATATATCAGTCCATTTGATTAACCAGTACACAACTAAACAATATAATCAGACCTTCAAACAGTCACACAGGCTAATCAAACAGTCAAATCACCTATAACACATGCAGCCAGGATGCTTGCATTTCTAAAAACAGCAAATCTATGTTGGTTACAGCTTTTAAATGCAAAGATCATGTTGTGTGTCTTTGTTTCATGTGACTATGAAATCAAAACATTGCTGTTTGTCAAGTAAAAGTAAAACATGGATTTTCCATCTTAAGGAAACTGTCATTGGCCAATATTCTGATGTTTTATTGATGAAAGAATTCACCATTTTATAGAAAATAATCCAACACATCATCAGAGTTTAACCACAGATCAAACAACACGAGCAGGTATTGGAAACCCATGAAAAGGCAACATTAAGTAATTAGTGTGGCCTAGACCTTGGTTATGAATTGGTGCTCTATAAATAAAATTGAATTGCATTGAATTGAATAAACCTCTTCGGGCAGATGGTTGTGATGTTTAAATGCAGAACATCTTAATGTAAAATCAACTGTTGGACTCAGGTCACTGATTTTCTGGGGTTTCGCTCTGCAGCTTCGTAACTCCTTTAAGGAGCTGAAGAAACGTTTCAGCAACCTGAAGTTTAACTACCAGAAGAGAAACGACAGGACCAGGAACATGAAGGCCGTCAAGAACCAGCTTCAGCAGGTGGAGCTGTACGAGGAGAAGCTGCAGGTCTGAGTCTGTGATGTGCAACCAGGTTTTCATTCAGGATCAAATGTCTGAATTTATTAAAAATAAAATGTGAAAAGTTCACTCAAACTAAATTAAACTTGGTCTGCCTGATCCTTCAGGCACTCAGGAATCGTCTGCAGGGTGTGATGGCCCGGCTGGGGTCAGAGGTCAAGGATGGGGGCGTTACCCGGGAGGTGGAAGATGCAGTCAATGAGCTGCAGAGACAGATGGGAGATTTTGAGCGAAGTGTCAGCGAGCATCAAAAAACTCTGGAGATGACCCGCAGGCTGCAGCAGGCCATGGAGGAGGTGAAACATTATCATTGTATAAACATATTATTTATTGTATTTAGTGTTAAAAATGATTTCTCTGTGTGTGTAATCTGAATTTTGACTTTGCTGTTTTTGTATGAGCAGTATCAGTTCTGGTGCGAGGAGGCGAGTGCGACCATCGCTCGCGTCGGGAAGTTCTCCTCAGAGTGTCGCAGCACCGAAGCGGTCACTGTTCTCTACCGACAGTTTGAGAGGTTTGTGTGGCCGACGGTTCCTCAGCAAGAGGAGAGGATCAGTCAGATCGCTGAGCTGGCCGTCAGGCTGCACGGTGAGCAACAGCAGGAGAGCGAAGAACCCGTGCTTTTATTCTGAAAAGACAGTAATCACAGGAAGCAGGGCGGTTCCCAGTCAGTGTCCTGGTTTAATGGATCTTCTCAGTCCTCAGTCCTGTTTGAGTGTCTTCACTTCTACCGGATGTTGACCAACACTGTTGACTCGTGTTTCACACAGTTCGTCCGTCAGTGTTTCTGTTGGTTTGGTTGATTTTAAGGTTGATCACCAATCATCAATGAGACAAATCAGCTAATACACTGCAGCATTTGTCTCTCACTTTGAAATGGCTCCACATTGCTGACATGTTTTTAGCATGCGACACCGACACGAACTCTGCTGGAAACTGACATGTTCTGCATCATTGATGCACCTGGATTGACAGAAGCTAAACCTTTTAACAGATAATTACTTCTTCAAGCTGAGGATTTTAGCGATTTTTAGGATCTCAGCTGTTACTGACTCAATATGTTGTTTGATGTTAAATCAAACTGTAGTTTGTGGTGTTTATGACTAGCTGAGGTTCACTGCTCCCCCTGGATGGGAATCATCTGATCACAGACATGAAATTGATTCACTTTGTAATGCACAATACAACATTACCAGAAAATACAAGATTGGAAGTCAAATATTATGATGACTTTGTAGAAAAACTTGATAAAACCTGATAAAAAGTAAAAATCTGTGTTTCAGGGGTGGAGGAGGGGCAGCGCTACATCGAGAAGACGGTCAGTAAACACTCAGAGATGGTGGAGTCCATCAGGGAGCTGAGTAACGGACTGATGGAGCTGGAGGCCAAACTGAAGGTGAGTCAACAGAAACATGAACATGCTGCTGCACCTTTGACCTAAAACTGGTCAGTTGGACTCAGCATCACTGTGCGAGTTAACGTCAAACCTTAAACACTCACACATGTTCATCTCATAGTGTTTACCATTATCAGAAAGGAAACAATGGAAATTACCTGCATGGTTTAAAAACACAAACCTGTATGAACATTTTAATCGTAGTTGAGTTATCTCAGCTCATCCAACCAGTGCAACATCAGAAATGATTATGTTTGACAGAGATGTTTCAAGCTTGAACAGTTTCAGTTGAGAGTTCAGTTGTTTCCTGTTTTATTTTGAAGGAGTCATTCTCGTGTGTTCCTGTCTCTCGCTGCTCTGTTTGTTAGTTGTCTTTGCTTGATGATTCTGTCCTTATCCTCATGTTTCTTTGTCTGTCCTTGTGTTCTTGGAGTTTTGGTCTTTCCTCGACTCTGAATCTCAGGATTTATGGAGTTGTTTCCCTGTTGGACATCCTTTCTTTGCCTTGTTGCAGGAAGCATTTGTTTTCCCTTTGATGTGCTATCAAACAGTTAGAACCAGTTCTGCTCTGCACCGATGTCTCTATTCATGTCCATCATGCTGTTGCATGACTGCAACATTATGTCATCAAGCATCCACAAAACTCCTCTGGAGCTTTAAATAAATGTCATCACATCTTAAGTTTAAGGTTCCCTGTGGGGTTATTCAGTCGTTTTATCTCATGGACAAGGTCACATATGACAGAGAAGACCTACTGAAGAAGTAAACATAGATGTAAACAGTGCTGAGTTTGAGAATCTAACATGCAGTACAGTTAAGTTTAACTGAATGTGACTGTGTTGACATAAAAAGAACAATGTTGATCAAATAATTTCACTTTCAGGATCATCATCACTCTCAGAGCTCCTGACCTGTTAGGAGTTGTTTCCTGCTCTGAGTTGCTGATAAATGTTCATTAACCTGCAGATTACTTCCCCTGATGAACTTATCTTGCTCATCTTCACTGTTTTGTTTTCAGCTGGAGAGTCTCAAAAAGCAGCAGAAGGATGAAGAGAAAGAAATGAATGAAGAGGAAGAGATGGAGAGAAGGAGAGAGAATGAGACGGAGGAGAAAGATGAAGAGAAAGAGAAGAAGGAAACCAGGAAGATGAAAAAGAAGGAACAGACGGATAACCGCCGCACACAGGAGGCGACTGACATGGTACAAAAAAAACACTTTACTGTTTGAAAACATAAAAACTAAAACAGCTGCACTGAATTAAAGCTTAGTTCATAATATATGTAATACCCTCGTCTGACCAGTGAAAGTGTAAAGCTGCAATAAAAGTCTATATTTTAGATGTGAGGATATTAAAGTTAATCCCAGTCTGTCCTGTACTTCCAGTACGAGCTGAAGGAGACAGGACACACTCCCGAGCTAACCGCCGAGCATGATGGGAAGGAGGTTCCCATGAAGAGACAGGCAGCAGCCAGCAGGAAGCCGCAGAAGAGCCACAGTCAGGAGGCAGAGTGCAGGTACACTGGTGCTGATGCTCCTGCTCCCCGGAGGATGAACCTTTTGTCTTTGATCTGCTCCTCTTTGGACAAAAGCGCTAACTCTGCTATTTAAATGGGCTAGAGGTGGCCGTGCTGTACATGCCATATGCTAAAGTTAACATGCTAACATGATTGCATGCTAACATGATTGCAGTGGGAGTGCTAGCATGCTAATGTGTTTTTGTGTTTTTAAAATTCATCCTCTGGGGACCATGAACATCTGTACATCTTGTAGAGGCTAAGTAATTTCACAGTATATGTAATGATAATACTAGTATCAAACCGTAGACTGTATGAATAAAGGTTCAATGCGTTGCTCTTTATCAGCCACAGGCAGCAGCTGTACAGTGAGAGGTTCACCTCCTCGTACTGCTCCACCCACACCTTCAGCCTATCCTGCTCCCCAGTGGAGGCCAACCGACGGATCCACACCATACACAGCCAATTACTACCAGTCACCACGGAACCTCAGGCCACGCCCCCTCCGCCTGACACTGGCTCATTGTTTTCTGACATCCAGAAGGAGTTTCAGATGAAAGAGACACAAGAAACGGGGCAGCAGGTGGCCTCTGCTTCCTGTGGATCAAGCATGGCACCACTTCAGGTTGATTATCAAAGAGTTTATTGCATATGTTGCTGCTTCTTAGTCTTCCAGTCTTGCATCTTGACACCTGAACTTTGTGATTTTGTTCATAATGTTTCAGGTTTGGCATGCAAACTATGTTCATAAAGATTGATTTTATATTTTATTAGTAGTAAAAATTCTCCTACACTGGTTTTGAAATTGAAAAGAAACCTGTCACAAACTACCTGTTGGCCATTGTTAGCTTAGCTGTAATGCTAACCACTGCAGCCTGTGAATTTGAGTTAGTATACAAACGATACACTGACCATCCTTGTTCCTGTTTTGCAGCAGTGATTCTAATATTTGATCTTTTTTCTACTCAGGATGCATCAGCAGGAGGCGCGTCGGAGGCAGAGCTTCTGCAGCAGGAAGTGATGACTGATGACTCTCTCTCCAATGATGAATACGAGTGTCCTTCACCTGACGACATTTCCCTGCCGCCGCTGGCTGAGACACCAGAATCCATCATGGTTCAATCAGACATAGAGGAGGGTTTCTGTTTCAGTTCCCACAGCGTCCACATCAGCCAGTACAGCCACCAGTGCCATGGCCACTCAGAGCACAGCGGGTCTGGTAGTAGTGCAGTCCAACAGCAGAGAGGTTCCAGCCAAACAGAGAGTTGTCCAACTCCTCCCACCAGCCTTCACAGCAGCACCAGGTCTGTATTAGAAAAAATGATACAGTCAATTAGACCAGAAATGAAACGCTGATGCGGGGTGATGGGCCTTGCTCACAGTAAGGGATATTGGATATTGTTTGGGACAGGTCTTTGTGCAAGCAAGTCATGGACCTCCTGGAAAGAACTTGACCAAATTAAATCCCCAAAAAGAGCTCACAGGTCCACCATCTACCAAGTGCTGTATCATGACTGATTGCATGTATTGCAAGGGTTCAGTTAAATGGAAGCCTGCAACCAGGTTCCAGCCAGAGGGTCAGTGTGTTACAACCACAATACACTGTCATTTATGGAGTAAATGATAATTAACAATTAATTAAAATGAAAAAAAAACCCCTCCAATGGCTACCGCAACATTTTCTTTGGCGCTCAAAGTATTGAGGTTCGAGCCCTACTAGTACACATTTTAACTCTGAAAGTGGCAGTTTCCTGGTATGATCACCAGAGGGTTCATGCAGATATAAGAGTTTGTTCCTGCTGTGTGTTACAGGTTCAGATCAGAGTCCAGTTCATTTGTCCAGAGTCCATTGACAGTTCCCGCTTCTGGCCTGATCACCAGCACTCTGTGCAGCATCCTAAGGACTGGTGAGACCAGCACAACCAACATCCCAAAGAGTGACGACCTTTCCCTAGGCACCCCTGAACTGAGCTTCCCCTCTGGATCAAACCCAGTCCATAAGAAAAACCCTCCAGACATTGGTTCTAACGAAGACAGTGATGTCCCTGAGAAGAGGAGCCACTCACAAACCGAGCCCTTATTAAAGGAGCACCACAGTCAGAATAATCAGCCCAGGACCACGGGTACCCGTGGTAAAATCACCCAAAACATTGCATCCAAAGGTGCGGCCTTGCAACTGACTGCAGAGCTCAGTCACAGCGCTACCCTCCCTCATCCCTTCAATGGTCCAGACCCTGATTTCCAGGACAATAACCCTTTACAAGACACTGGCTTTGTCAAATGCAGCACTGCTGTTCCTCAAACCAGTACTGACACTTGTTTTCCACAGTCCCGCCCTGATTGTGAAGGATGCCCTCATCAGGAAATGAATTCCTCCCCTTCAAACACTCATCATACCTTGCCACAGGTTAGCAGCATCCTCAGTTCACCCCAGGAAATCCAGTTATCCAAGAGTGAGACCGTGCCGCAGCATGATCCAGTCCCAGAGGCCAGAGAGTTTGTGCAAGACAGGACCCAAGAGTCCTTCAAGCCCTCTGCAACATGTCTGCAAAACAGCAACCCCATCCCTCAAGATGGCAAGCTTCCACAGGTTTATCCAGATTCTAGAAGTGGCCTTGATCGGGATGTATCTTCCTCCCAAACCAGCAAAGAAACACCCTCAGTTGCCGGGCCACAAAGCAGCAGCCAAAGAGCGTCCACAACTGTCACCCAGAAAAAGGTTTACTGTCAGTCCTCATCTCCAGACAGTCAGTGCAGAGCGCCACAGGATAGCAGCAATCCCAAGTCACAGCAAGGAAACTTCTTCTCTCTGGGTAGTGGAGGTCCACCTGATGTCCAAGCCCCTGTTCGTTCACAGCCCAGCAGCTTCAGTAACATCAGCATATCCAACAGTACCATCAGCAGCAGTAACAGATTCAGCAGCAAGCAGAGCCACCAGACAGTCTACTCCCTCCACGAGTCCTTGACCTCCACCTGTACCCAGCAGTGTGTGCATGACCCTGGCATGACCCCCAGCAGCCCTGCCAAGCCCACTGCTCCACCTCAGCCAGAATCACAGACCCAAGCTTTGGCTCAGCAGGCTAAACTGCATGTCACCCCCCTTTCCTCTCCACCTCATCTACTAACTCCAGACCAAGACCCAAATATTTGCCAGCCCATGGCCGTCCGTGAGGAGATCAGGCTTACTCCTCAGATCCAAGGGCCCCCCCTTCCTGCTCCTCCTACTCTTCCCAAGGCCCAGGCAGAGTCTCTTCCCCAGGGAAAAGCCTCTAACACTGGCCCTCCCTGCTTCACCAGGCCCCTGTCTAGAGCTACTGTCATGGAGGGCTCTCCAGTGACGCTAGAGGTGGAGGTGACAGGACACCCAGAGCCCAAGCTCACCTGGTGGGTAGCATATAACCAGCTCCACAATAACACATAAGCTTTATGAGATTATTAACAATAAGACTCACGTTTAGACACCCTTTACACCTGCATTAACATGAGCCCTGTAGTTAAATCTGGATGACATTTACGCCTGGCATCATGGTGTGTCCCACTCACCCAGTTGATCTGCACAAGACCATACTGAAAAGGGTTGTACCTGAAAGCAGCTCTGCGATCACACAGTCTAAATCTCTGGGTTCTTACCCATCTAGTAAGGTAGCGTCTGGTGCCTAAGATTGCATAAAATGATGCTAGTGAACCAAAATCGATGCTAATGCAGGTGTAAGGGATTGAGATGTCTGTCTTACACCTGTTTATGCACCTGTTTATCCACATAGCAACAGTTAAGTTGAATGAACTTTGCAAATTCCTCCTCAACACCTGATCATTGTGTAAGTTTGCTGTTTAGAGTTAATCAAATACATCTCAAGTTGTATCAGCTTAGCTGTACCATCCATACAACTTTCCACAAGTGAACAGGGTGTTATCTATACTGCATATGCACAACTATGCAGCATTAAAAGTAATAGAACAATATCTAAAAAATGCTAAAAAGCTACAAATCCACACTTTAAAGAAGAACTGTGGTATTAACTCATGTTAGCTTCCTGTACAATTTGTATTCCACTGATTTTGTTTCGGTGTTTTCAGCATAAGCTAACACCGGAAACACCGTGGACACAGTCGAGCTACTGTAGCTGCTGACTAAATAGGTGATTTTGTGGATTGTTGAAGTGTTACTGGTCTCCAGGTTTAAAAGTATTTTTAGTTTAATAGTTAATTACTAATTAACACAGGTTTGCTAGTTAACAGTGTGTTCTGTGATCCCTGTATTTGTTTTATTTTGCTTGTGCGCACCGTCAGTGAAGCTAACACCAAAAGACAAACCGCTGCATGAACAAGTTGAACCAAAGGTTGAATTTTACACATCACATCATTTGATCACATCATCGTCTGTCTTCATCATGTAAACCCTCAGAGCTCTTGTTTGGCTGTCTGGTGATGCAGCCAGGGATCCTGTAACATCATAGGACTCATGTATTGTATCAGAGCTGTGGCCCAGCGTGAGGTTGTGTGCTGTCTGACCTCCTGTCATCATGGTCGCTTCAGGTTTGAAGATGGAGACGTGTCAGCGACCGGCCCCGGTCGAGCGCTGACCTGCGAGGATGGGAAACACTTCCTGTTTGTCCCAGAAGTGCTGGACTCGGGTGATGGGTTATACAACACACGGGCTGCTCATCATCAGGATGTGGGTAACAGCTGCAGGAGCAGTGATAGGTGGCCGGCGGACGAACTGTTTGACATCATCAGTGTGGAATGGCAGAGCTGGTTTGGCACTCTGTGTTTTCTGCTGTGGTTGCTCTATCTGATTGTACTCTGATCACTGTCTCTCCACTACGGGAACCTAACGACCTGTGACCTGGTGACCGACCGTTACCTCAGCATCCAGGAACCAGATTATGGTTTGTTTGGGTTAGACAGAGAGCAATGCAGAGAGTTTGGCCACTTGATTGTCTTTGGGTACATGAACAACCAGTTGCATTGGACGGACTCCAGACCAGCTCCCAACAGCTCCAACAGCTGAGTCCTGGTCAACAGCCAGTCCCCGTTCTCCAGTTCTTCAGTCAGAAAACAGAAAGGTGACCATGCAGCGAGGGCAGACCTTTGAGAGAACAGAAAGTATGGCAACGAGTATGGCCACGTCTCTGTGGCGATGGTTAAACACACGTGTTGTTAATGAACGAGTCATTTCAACTGGTGAAGTGATGCATTGTTAACTTGCTGTAGTGGAGAATGCCTAAAAGACACACACACACACACACACAAATGCACATTATTTTGTTATTATTTGCATAAAAACCAACGCTGATTGACTGGAACATTGACTTCAACAATGGTAGAAATAGTCATAAATACAAACATGTGCAAGTGCATGAAAAGAAAGCAGTCATAGCAGGAATAAAAGATATTAGGCAATGTAATAAATAAATAAATAAATAAGAAAACAATAGTTGTTCTAAATTTAAACTTTCATATTTACAAAGTCACGACCTTAATATAGTCTCCATCATGTCAAGTCATTTTCAAGACAGAAGCCTAAATTATGAGATGCAAAATCAAGGTTTGAAGAATCGTTCAAGTTAAAATAAAGATTAATGTGTCATAGTTTTGTAATTAAGCATTTATTAGTTTAATACTGCCTGTAAATCTGAGTAGACTACTAATAACATTGCTAATATCAGGTGTTAATAAAGATATAAAATGGTTTTCTCTCTGCTCTTTGATCACCTCTCCTAATAATTAACAATCTGTAAGATGAATAATAGTATTTATCCGGCCAATAACATGTTGACTCACTAAAGAAAGTAAAATGTTCATTCCTTCAGTAGAATTTAGCTTGAATTGAGTTACTTTGTGTTGTGTATCCTTTATTTATCCTTTATTCAGCCACTGACTGAACTGAAACTAATTTTATGGCTAACATTGCCATAATTTACTCCTGATGACTTCTTCATTATAATGATCATGAGTGGGGCTGTTAGTGAGGTCATCTACAGTCATTTTTGGTGATGTTTCCAGTAAATACATTAATTGAGAGATCCTACACAGTTTGGAATGAATGGAGTTTTATTGGCCCAGGCTGTGAGTACTCAGTTTCAGGTTGCCTCCAGTATAATGTTGAATTCCCTGATTTTGAGGAAGCTGGCTGTCCTGAATGACTTTAAATGTAAGAGAAACAAAACGACACGTGTTTGTTACAGTGTGATTTTGTTCCAGGGCGTATACACATTACTCTTCTTTGGATTCTCACTGATGTGTTTCTTTAAAATAAAGGCGACATGTGCCTGCTGTTATCTTTTTTCTTTTGAATCCTACAGTTAATTTCTCTGTGCTGGTAATAAACACGGTCAGTAGTAACACAACTCTCTGTGCTTGAACTGAGTCACAGGTATTGTTTCAAATCATATCAAGGCTGTTTCTACATATCTACATGTTTACTAAATTTAAAAAAAGCTAATTATAGTTATGATAATTACACGATAGATTGCTGAGGATTAAAAATAGACTGTTAATGTTTGTTTATTTCTGAGTGATGGTAGTTTTGGGGAAACATTTAAGACTAATGGACAGTTACTTGGGGAAGCACAAACGTGCTTGTAATCTGTGTGTGAGAGCTTAAATTCAGTCACTTTGAATGTGCTTGTGTTTTGTATTATATGTTGTCACTGACTCAACAGGTCAAACGCAAACTGAACTAATTTTTATCCCTTTGGCTCAGACAGACTCGGTTGTGTCTGGACCCAGAGCCAGAACCAACATATCAGTGAGTTTTTATTCAGTTTTGGCAGAGATTACATTGTGACCAGTGACTCTTTTCTGACGGTGTTTCTACACTGCTGCTCAGTGAAAGGGACATCATACCTGTCTCTGATTGGCCAGTACTCGTTGCCTATGTGCGTTCGGGTTGGTTGGGTTTAGGCATGAGGACTGAGATTGGTCAAGGTAAGGGCAAAATGTCAGCCAATCACAGGCAGTGTGAGTCAGTGAGTCATGGCTTGTGCTAAACGGCAGAAGGTTGACACCGAAAACTGGGCTTTTAATGCAGAATGGACCGAAATTACATTTGAGAAAAGTGACCCACTAAAGTTAGGCTACAGAGAATAAGAGATTGGTCAACGAAGATTTTAACGTACTCATTTGCTGGCCAACAACTCGCTAACAAGTGATTTTGGGATGCCTTCGTGAGAAAATAAAA
Source organism: Datnioides undecimradiatus (assembly GCA_008933995.1). Classification (NCBI taxonomy): domain Eukaryota; kingdom Metazoa; phylum Chordata; class Actinopteri; order Lobotiformes; family Datnioididae; genus Datnioides; species Datnioides undecimradiatus. The sequence goes on from WARS01000036.1 coordinate 21,441,487, forward strand.
CAGATGCCTCTGTCTGCATCAACTGCCACAAAGAGAAGTGAGGTGTTGCTAGGTGAGATGTGCTAGAACAGAGGTCCACTGATGTGTCTGACAGTGCTCAGCTGTTAGTTCATGTCAGAGTCTTCAACATAGACAAGAATGAGTTTTGTGAAGATCTGTTAGGTGTCACACCTCTTAAGTCCATTACAAGAGGAGAGGACATCTACCTGGCCTTAAAGGAGGTTTTAATGAAGAGGGGACTTGAGCCAAAACAAGTGATTTCCATACTACAGATGAGCCCCTGCCATGGTAGGGACGGAGAGAGGCATTCTGGCAAGAATGAAAGAGGATAATCCCGAGCTCATCTTTTACCATTGCATCATTCATCAGTCTGCCCTGTGCTCCAGCCTGACTGATGAGTACGCTGAATTGAGGTGCTCAGGAAATTCCTCAGAGAAGTGGATGCAAATGCTGACGACCTGCTGCTGCAANCGCTCTCTCTCCCTCTCTCTTTCTCTCTCTCCCTCTCTCTCTCTCCCCTCCCTCTCTTTCTCTCTCTCTCCCTCTCTCTCTCTCTCTCTCCCTCTCTCTCCTCTTTCTCTCTCGTAATTTCTTAAGAACTATGTTCTTAAGAAATTACCTGCAGATTACTCTGGTGTCGGTGTCTCCATAGAGTCTGCAGAGTTCATTACACTGAACCAGATGCAAGTATTGGACAGGACAACAGCATGTTGGGAAAACGATCCCACCACAAAGTTCATTATTTGCCCCTTTAAATCACATGACATGATCCTCATTAGCAGGTGGGTCTGGCAGTGTAAGTGTTCACATATCCATTGTTTTAATGACTTGTCAGTGGTGTTCGCCTTGCAGAGAACTAGAAAAACTACAGGGTGTCTGTGGATGAACATCATGTGCTGTGATTGATATGAGTCTAATTGATGAACGGCACACAATAACTGAAAGATTACGCTCTCACTCTCACACTCGAACAGTACTGAGTAGATTCAAGATGTCTGTTACATAGAAAACAGTCCACAGGTTGTTATTGGCTACTAACCAAGTCAGCTTAGATCTACTATTTAAAATGATCCCATAATAAATACAGCCAGAAGTCTATTTGCTGTACTGGAAGTTTTCAGTTATTGTTTGTGGTTACATGGAAATAGGGTACAATAGGCAAATAAATGTACAGGGCTAAAAACAACCAATAAAACATAGTTTCTTCTTCCTGTTTGTGGTATTTTCCTGCAAATAAACAGGAAAACAATCGATCACTCTAACTGTGGCAGACACTCCTTCACTTGGTGATACTACATACATACTACATGTTGGTGCGGTGAAGAAAAGTTCGTTGATATCTGGCTTATCTCTAAATGCTGTGGACATAATTTAAATGTACATATAAATCACAGATGTTAAGTTTGTTTTTACCGGATTCATTCACTGTTTCAGGGACTTTGAGTACACACAGACTGTGTCGGTCTGTTTTTCTGGTTTTGAGCTTTGCCTGCATCAACTTCCGCTAAGACATCTGTGATCTGATTTTCTGAAGTCGTTGCTGAGCAGAGAGCTGATCGTGTTTCAGACGAGACAGCAGTTTTACAGAGACTTTGCCTCCTGATGCTCACATGGCGGATCAAGGAGGAACTGACTGATGAGCTTCCTGAGACGCATGTTGCCATGGTGACATGTCTGCGCTCTGCGGACTGTGCACGTCACCGTGACGTTACCTTGCTGCAGGTACTTTTCTTTATTCGGTGAGTGACGTCATTTTATATTAATATAACTTTATACTGTGCGTTTAACTCCAGTAAAACATGACAGTAATCCTGCTTACTGCGTTCACTCTTGTAGTAAAAGTATCAGTAGTAACTGTACTGCAGTACTGTAGGTCCATGCAGTAACTGTACTGCAGTACTGTCTCACTGTTCTCTGTTGTAGTTTTGATTGACAGCGCTGCAGACTGAGAAGTAATCTGATTGGCTGATCAGAGATGTTGACTCGTTCACTGGTCAGTCAGTGTGATGTCATAGCGGGGGGGGGGCAGGGCTACTGTGCTAGCATGTAGCATGAGGCTGTTTATATGAAATGAGCATCAGAGCATCATGTTCTTATTGATCCCTGATGTTTCATCATCATATCAACATCATGCGATCAAACATTCCCATCAGCTGCCACTGCACCTGTGTTAGCATGCTTACCCTCGCTAAGCTGAGAAGGTAAACACCAGCATGTTAGCATGTAGCTTTAACCATGTGACTCATCTGAGATACAGGTATGCAAAGACACACAATGCATGCTGGGAAGTCTGTGCACTCCCATAACTGCAGAGTTATCACCAGCTTCATGTTTATTACATCCACATCAGGAGTTTCAGTCTCTGTGTTGTTTGTTTATGGTTTTTTCTGCTGTTGACGCCACAGAGATGTGCGTCCTCCATCAGACTCTGATGATGCAGGATCTGATTCTGTGTCTCAGCTCCCAGGTTTCGTTTTGTCACATCTGAAATGGTTGTTTTATTTTTGATCAACAGACATATTATTTTAATTACAATTAATTCATTAAATTAATTGGCCATTTTAATTAAAGATTCATCATTTAAGTTGTTTTTTAAGGTAAAAATGAATATTTTTCTGTATTTCTGTGTATTTCTATTTAATTTTCTGTTTTAATGCTTTAAGCAGAACATAAACAAAGCAAAATTCATATAACAAAGCATCTGAACAGACGTCTTTGATAATGACTGTGTCGTTATAAAAGACAGACAAGGGTGCAGCTAACGATCAATTATTATCTGATAATTGTTGTTTATAATTGTAAACGAACAGAAAACAGAAAACACATGTCCACAGTCTGAAAATAAACCAACACCAGCCACCAAACATCACATTTTAAAAGCTTGAGTCAGTGATTTTAGTTATTAATTAATTAATTAATTGGCATTTTTACTCAAAGGAGCAGTCGAGTGTTAGAACAGCTGCAGGTTCGTTTCTGTTTCAGTCCAGTTTGGATGTTTTATTCTCAGATCCGTTGAATCTTTACTTTGTTGAGTAAAGCGTCTGACAGGTGTGACTAGTTGCATAAAATGGCTTCTCTGTCCTCCCATGATTCCCTGCAGGGTCCATGCGTGACTGACCAATGACGCTCCCTGCCCTGTGTGATGTCACAGAGGTATAAAGCCCCCCGCCACCGTGCTGGCTCCTCTGAGCAGAGTCAGCGTTCCCGGCCTGGACGCCTCGGCTGGAGGGACTGCTGTCAGGAGGAAAAACAAAACTACACGGCGCAGACGGCCTGTAGTTTTGTTTTTTTCTGAGGGGTTCCTCGAGGCTCAGCTTGATCTTCTTTAGGATTTTCTCACTAAATTTTCTGGATAAAGAGATTTTGATCTGAAGACAGCCCCCCCCCGGGCATCTCAGGCATCCTTGTGCAGACAAGTAAGTATCTTTAAAGTTTTAAAGTGCTGTGATTGACGAGCGGCAGCTGACTGACGGCCACTGCGTCTCCACTCTCACACCCAGACCTTTGTCTCCGACTAGCCTCCGCCTGTTTGCATAGTAACTTTTCGGAGAGCGACTCGGGCGAGTTGGAGGCTTTTTGCTGCTTTTCCCTGTTGAAGGTTATAATGGGGCGTCCCAGAATAGCCCCTGATACCATCAGACTGGACTCTCAGCTGGGCGGCTGATGGCTTTTTAAGGGAATCAGCAGCAGGGCTATCAGTTGCTCCTCCAGCTATGTGCCACATGGTGACTGTCAATCAGCTGGAGGTGTGCAGGTGGGGGCAGGGTGGTGGTGGGGGCGGCAGAAGTGGGGAGGGTGGGCGCGGGAGTTGCTGTTATTTTTGGTGTTTGGTGTCCTGTGTTGGTGACCCCCGTTACATTACACAGAGCTCTGCAGGAGGCGTGTGGTGACAGCAGCAACACATCAGCAGGCTTTTTTATTTTGGGCGTGAGCAGCTGTCAGCAGCAGGATTTATTATTTTTAGGCTTTTATTTGAAAGAACGCGGCCGGAGCGGCTCAGCTGAGGCATGTCTGAGAAGTTTGGAAAGTTTCTGTGCTGCAGCCTTTACTGCGTCTCTCAGGCGTTTAAATCAATATGAGGTTAAAACCTGTGTGTCAGGCAGCATGACGTCAGTTTGGCTCAAGTGATCGACTGGTTTGATTCTGTGGCTCATGATTCGAATGTTAATCTGAATATTATGACTTTCTGAGTATGTTTGTGTTTTGTATTAAATGCAGGTTTTTACAGTAACTGCACTCTTCATATTTGCTTTTCCAGAAGTGTTCAGAGTAAAACATTCAGAGAAAATGGGCACAGACAGGAGAACCAGAGGAACTGTCATTTTATTCTCTGCTTACAGTTAAAACAAAGAAACAACACAAACAGTGGCCAAATACACTTAAGCTATGAATTGTTGTTAAATGAATAATAATGAATTTACAAAATAAAACAATAAATCAGCTGAAAATGATTAAAATCATTTAAAAAGTGAACTAAAAGTTTTTGTATCACAGTAAAAAACTGAAATAAATCATCAATAGTCAAAATGTGCTCCTCTGTTATCCTGTATGTTATTTATTATTAGAGGCTTTAATGTGCAGTAACTGGCGTATTAACGTTGTGGCTACAGTAATTCATCATACTGGATCAGATGTTTCCAGCTGAGACCATTAAAAATTAATAAATCAGCAGAAACTGTGAAGTTCATTGTTAGGCGCTTGATGTGCAGCGTCTTGGGCACCTCGTTAACATGCGTTGAGTCATCAGATTAAGTTTAGCTGAAACCGAGGATCTGCTCTGGGTGGGGAGTTCAGGGACTCTCAGGGACTCAGACCTGATTTAACTGCTGCAGGAACCAGACTGTGTCTCAGCATGAGTCACCAGTGTCTTCAGCTTCACTGGATTTAATTGAACTTAATGTTAGAGTTATTTTACTCTAAGTGTTTTCTGTTGTTTACTGATGATCCTAATGTTGACGCTTGTTTTGCTTTTTCTGCTTTTTGTGGTTTAAATCCACTTAATGAGTCCTCAGTTTCCCCTTTAAACATACCAAACACCTTAAGCCAAGTCAAAGTAATGCTCAGAGGTTTTTAAAGGGTTTACCAAACTCAACAAAAAAATAAAACCTCACATTTCGAAACCCCTTGAAAGAGATTAATTGGATTAAGATAATGAGATAATCAGGTTTTCAGGTGCAAATTACTAATTTGTAAATTCTTTGTTGGTATGTAAATGAATGGGTACAAGCCAGACTGGAATAGTTTAAGGTTTCCATGGACATAGGGACTGTTCGAACAACAAGATTTTAATTAATCCCAGTAATAAGGTATATTAATTAGATTAAGATATGGGGTTAAGAAAAACATTACATAAAAACCTCCAGTTTAGGGTTTGATGGGGAAAATAAAAAATGTAAGTTTCACTTACAGGAGTTGAATTTTTACCTTAAAATGATTTAAACAAAAGTATTCTAATGTTTAGAGTAATGTAGTAATTTATTCATAAATTATGCTTTCAAAGTCTAATTTTGAATCAGTTATGTTACATCATTATTAGTAAAATTAAGACAGACTGTATGATTTTAACATTAGCTGTGAGAACAGTTTTGTTGTAATTTTGCATGAGTTTTCAGTTAAGTTGCTTCTTCAGTTTGAGGCCAAAACTTTGTCTTCAATGTTTTTTGTTTTTAAAAGGAAAAAACTTTTTTTTTTAAATTTTTATATTTTTATGGATAAAGCTTAATAAAACAAATCACTGATGAATTGTTTATATTATAAATTATGTTTCCATGAATTTCTTGATCAATTGTTTAAACATTACTTAATTATAAAAGTCAAACATTAAAACAGTTTTCAAATAATTGTCCTATAATAATAATAATAATAATAATAATAATAATAATGTTTCATCTTATGAACAGCACCAATATTAACTTAAAAAACTGTAAAATGAAAACATTAAAATCAGAACTGGCTCGTCCTCCAGGACATTGAAACCAACCACACGTGTTATTATAACATTTACAGTCAGCAGGATGTGGGTGTGCTGGTATTTCCTATCCACAGGTATATAAAATAGCAGCTGATGATGTTTCGGTTTGATGCATACAAGTTCTCCTATGGCAGATGAACAGAAAGCAGGAAAAGTCAATAAAACCAGGAACAACTACAGCCAATCAGATCCAAGCAGGAAGCAATCAGAGCCAATCAGAGCCAAACAGGAAACAATCAGAGCCAAACAGGAAACAATCAGAGCCAATCAGGAAACAATCAGGGCCAATCAGAGCCAAACAGCAAACAATCAGAGCCAAACAGGAAACAATCAGAGCCAATCAGGAAACAATCAGGGCCAATCAGAGCCAAGCAAGAAACAATCTGTTGGACTGTTGGACCAATCGCAGCTGTCCCTGTCCAGTTGAGGCCTAACGGGCCTGACACTGACATCACTGCAGTGACTCTGATCATGAAAGTGGTGATTCGTCATTAGCGTCCTCGGCTGTCGTCTGTCAGATGAAGGCAAACTGTGTCAGACAGGGCTGAGGTGTTGCTCATCGACGCTTCAGCGGCTGTGATTATATTTATAAAGATGCTGCAGAGGCTTTAAACACTGATGGTATCAGCAAAGTTAGCTGAAAACATATATATATAATATGAATATAGTTAAAATTTAAGACTTTTTTCAGTTTATCTATTTACCTGTAAAAATAATATCTATAAAAGCCCATAGTTATAATACATTTTAAATATTTTTATTCGGTTTTTATCCTTTTTAATGTAATATTTGTTTTTATAAACATCATTTTGGATGGACAGGATGGACACCTTTGGACAGGTGTGTTAATCTGCTCTGAGCTCTGCAGCAGATCAGCTCCTGGTTTATCAGCCAGACCCCACGGAGCCTAAACCAGGTCTGGACCAGGCCTGGACCAGGTCCAGGGACAAAACTCCTAAAAATAAACCAGGGGGCATTAAAACCACCAATCTGAGCTGCAGCAACTTGCAGACTTGCAGAGAACTTAGTCATTTACAATTAAAACGGGAATAATTTTACATTTTTCAAACCCAATAAATTAAAATACAGATTTAATCAAATTATCAAAAATCAAAAAATTTTAAACATAATTTTCAAGTATTCTGTAAAAATAAGCAGTGGAGCAGGAAAACAAAGAGTAAAACTGGCAGATTTCTGAAGTATGAGGATAGATCAGTCTCAGCTTTCATTGCTATTCATTTGTATTAATGTTTAATTTCTAAGTTTATATAAAACATATCCTGTAAATCATTGAGATCAGTTCTACTGTTGTTCGGGTTTTGTGCAATTCATGAAATAAAAGACTTAAAAAAATAAAAATACAAATTAAAAAGAGATTTCTGTTTCACATTTCTGGGGCAAAAATGATTTTTTATTCACTTGACTTCACTTTAAAAGATTATACTGATTTTAGCTTGTTGCTAAATCTGGTTGGGTTTGATGTAGAGAGGTCGTCTGCTGCTGGTACAGCACACGACACATGACTGTGACTGTGGTTTGGTTGCTTTTCACATGAATTTTTTTTTCTATAAATTTGCCCAGAAAAAAAGTTTTTATCATAATTTAACAAATTTCTGAAATGTTTGCTTTTTTGTGCTGGTGCACAGGAGAAAACCAGTTTCATAATGAATTGAAAATCACTGTTTGGCAGGTTTCCTGGTGCTGAACATGAGAAAATTACATGTTAATGTTGAACTGGTTTCAGTTCAATCAGTGCCCTGTCTTCAGTTGTTTGTTCATAACGCTGACGTTAAAATTCAAGTTAAACCAGACATTTTTCATAATTTAAAGACATTTTACAGAATAATAACAGATAAAAACAGATTTTTTTAAGTCAAACAAAATAAGTTATCAGATGTGAAATGTTGTTGAAACACAAGAACTTTGTCTCAAATCAAATAAATGATTGATTTATAGTTGTGCATGGTGTAGTTCAGAGTTTGTTTAGGTGAAATGTGGAAAAACTGTCAGTGTGAGTCTGGAGAAATGAAACTGCTCATGACGGCAAATTCAGCTTTTACCAACATTAATAATTAATAATTCTACTGTTATACTGTATGTCATGTTGTCTGACATCAGAGCGTCTTTATAAAAAGAAACTTGTTCTAACAAAATAAAAAAAGGCTTTTTCCTTCGACAGACTGTCGTTCCCAGCATGCACCTGTGTCCCGGGGGCTGTAACAGGCAGGAAGTGTTGAAGTGTCTTCAGTGTTTCTTCTGTTTTTGTTATTGTTGACTGTTTCCTCTGTTTGTGTCTGCAGGGTGCCGACCGACATGTCAACACAGGCGCCGACATTCACGCAGCCGCTGCAGAGCGTTGTGGCACTTGAGGGTAGTGCCGCGACGTTCGAGGCTCAAGTTAGTGGTAAGAAGCTTAATTCATTCAGTCTCAGCTCAGGTGGACGTCACTGTGGTTGACTCTGTAGCTGTAGTTGTAAATGTTAGCTTGTTGTTAGCTCTGTCAGGGAAAAGTCAAAGCAGTGTAGAAGCCTGATAACAACCTGTTCACTAAGAATCAGGTGTGTTTGTGCAGGGAAACACCTGAAACCTGCAGGGCAGAGCAGCCGGAATAGATCTGAACATAATTAGCATTTCTTCATAGCCAAAATTAGCTTAAATTACATTCAGTAATAGCACAGCTAGTTCTTAAAATACATTGGCTTTGCAGTCTCAGCACTGTCCCACTGAGGCTTTTCAATTTTTCTGTTTTGATGAAACCAGGCTAGCAGTTTCCCCCTGCTTTCATTCTTTGTGCTAAGCTAGGCTAAAGAGGTCCTGGATTTAATCCAGCGAGAGAGAGCGATGAAACTGAAAACATCCTCTGATTTGACTCTGGAGAACAAACCAGTAAAGTTTACTTTAGTAAACATTTCATCACTAATTCCCAATTTTCGGGTTCTCTGGTCTCCAGGTTCTCCAGTTCCTGAGGTGAGCTGGTTTCGTGATGGCCAGGTTCTTTCCACAACCGCTCTGCCCGGTGTTCAGATCTCGTTCAGCGACGGCCGTGCTGTTCTGAGGATCCCTGCTGTGACTGCCGCACACAGTGGACGATTTTCCGTCAGAGCCACCAATGGCGCTGGACAAGCCACGAGCACCGCTGAACTCCTAGTTACAGGTGAGACCGCTCGCCACAGGTGACCTTAAATTGTTTATGGATTTCTGCAGGGCCGGATGGTTCAACAGAGGACATTATGTCTCAAAATGATGGCAAAGGCACTCAAAACAACCACAAAGAGATTTAAAAAGACTGAAAATGACTTTGAAGAGACTCAAAACTACTAAATCTGACTCTAAATGACTATGAAGACAGTCAAAATGACCAAAAACCACCTCAAAACCACTACAGAGACACAATATTGTATGATATAATAAAGCATCACCAAAAACAGCAGTGGTGGCACAAGTTTAAAACATATGAATCTTAGCTACCTCTGCACTCAACGGGGAAAAGTAAAAAGTTGTGATTGTCTCTCCGGCTCAGTTTTGAGTCTAAATTTGTCCCGCTGTCTGCTGAGGGATGGGCGTGGCCTGTCACTTAATCCAGTGATAAAACAGATATAGAAGCAGCTGCTGCAGCATAGCTTTCCTTAAGAGGAATCTCAGGTTTATCAAGTGATTAACGAGTCAAATCCACGAGGAGCTCATGTTTGAGTCCTCAGATACCAAACTCCACGTGTCGACTTGATAAAAAAACGTCTCTCATATGAAAGAGTTCAGAGTCAAAGTTGATGTTTATCTGTTTTCTTTTAATCTTGTGCTTTTCCCGGTTTTCTGTGGTTATAAACTGAATATCTGATATCAGTTTAGACCTTTGTTTGGAAAAGGCAACATGTTTGAACACTTCACATTGTACAGATTAAACTGTTAATTGATCAGTTGAAGAACTGATCATTAAATTATTCAATAATGTCATGAATCATGAGATGTAGCCCTGAAAATACCTAAAATGTTGTTTTTTACGCTGATTACACTATTTAGTTTGCCACAGACGCTGCAGCTAATCAGCAGCTCGGGTTTTAGACTTATTTTATTTAAAAACTGTTTTGTTTCGGCTTTCAGTTATTTCAGTGTTTAGTAACTTTACAGATGTTGAACAGTAAACATAATAAACATAATAAGAAATTCAGAATCTGTACATACTTTTGATATTGGATTTAAATTAATATTGAGCCACATCCCAACTTCACACTACTTTCATCCATAAAAATCTAGTGTTTAAAATTCAAAACTGCTTCTGAGCTTCTCTCTTATTAATTTAACAATTAACCTGCGATGTGCCATTGAGAAATGTGAACTAGGACACAACTTGTGTTTTTGCAGGTTTTTATGGGATAAACTGTAAATGTCTCTGAAGCTGGTACCTTTTCTTACACCTTAGGATGTGTTGAATGTCTTGTTAAGTTTATTTTTGTTAAATTAGTTGTGCTATAATTAAAAACCACACAAATTCTCTGCAGCGGAGACGGCGCCTCCAAACTTCCTTCAGAGACTGCAGAGTTCGACAGTGAGACAGGGCAGCCAGGTGAGGCTGGATGTCCGAGTGACAGGAATCCCGACACCTGTTGTGAAGTTTTACAGAGAAGGAGCCGAGATCCAGAGCTCAGCCGACTTCAGGATCATCCAGGAGGGAGACCTGTACAGTCTGCTGATCGCCGAGGCCTTCCCAGAGGATTCTGGGACGTATTCTGTGACCGCCACCAACAGCAGTGGACGTGCCACCTCCACCGCTGAGCTGCTGGTTCAGGGTAAGGCCAGAACAAGTTTCCAGTCATTTAATGTCAAACCAGTTTGAATTGATACATATATATTAGCATCAGAAAGCATGAAGAAATCTTAATTTCTAAGTTGTTCAGTGTTGAATCATGACGATTTTGCTGCAGGTGTGGAGGCTGTACCTACCAAGAAAACCAGGACTATTGTGTCCACATCCCAGATGGAGACTTCCCAGACCAGAGTACAGAGGGTGAGACCTGAAAACAACCTTTATCTCTTACTGGAAGCAGGTTCTCAAAATGATCCAGATAATAAATATAATGTAGCTGTTGTTGAGTTTGTTTGATTTATTCTGTACATTATATCTCACAGATAGGTCCATAAAATATGCAACTCATCATGTAATTGTTCCCCCTCAGAAGATGGAGGCCAGTTTCCAAGCCACCACCATGATGGAGATGCATGTAGAAGGAGGAATGATGACTCAGCACTTGGCTCACAAAACCCCTCCACGGGTCCCCCCGAAGCCGACCTCCAAGTCCCCGCCATCCTTTGTTACCAAGGTGACGGGAGCACGGCAGCAGTCGCCTTCGCCCGTCAGACACGTGAAAGGGCCGACGCCCACACCTGTCAGGTACGACTGCTGCCGATGAGTCAGATAAGTGAGGACTGTGATGCCCGAAGTCAGTCACCTTTAATCTACTGATCAGTGAGGAAACAGTGAACGATCTCAGATGTATTTCATCAATCTTCTAAAACAAATGTTAGAGAATCATTAAAGAGTGGTCGTGATCAATATCGATAGCTGCACAGACTGTCGTTGAATCACTGCAGGAGTAACAGCTGATCACAGAATTAATGCAGCAAGTTTATACCAAAACTTCTGGTTCCCTCAAGAACGAAATGCCTATAAGGACTTTTGCAAGATTGCTATAGCAACAATACTCCATTGGCTCAGGTGTTCAACCAGTCAGTGAGCGACACTGAACTCTGAAGCAACCTAAAAACTGTGGTTGTGAATCAATTTGTTGTGTAGAAACAACTTCCTGTTGGCTGAGTTGCTGTTTTGTGATCGGTGTTGTTTTCTTGTCTGCAGACCCGTTTCTCCCTCCACCAGACTGTCCATCTCCCCCATCAGACCAGTCAAGTCTCCTGTCATGACCAGGAAACAGGTGAGAACGTTGACCTTCACATCCAGCAGCTCATCACAGTCGTGTTTACGCAAATATTTCCTTATTAAGAACCAAGAACTAACTCATCGAACCATGGATCACCTTCCTCTTGCAGATATCTGCCTCCCCGGAGGTCCTGCCACCCTGGAAACAGGGCGACTATGTGGCTGAAGCCAGCTACACCAGCATTACCGGCATGACCGGCGTGAGCAGTGCCACCCAGGTTCATATGGAGAAACACTGGGAGCAGCAGGTCACCGCCACCAGAGAGGTGAGGATGGCCATTTTACTGTGAACTGAGCATGCAGGCATCTAAATCATTAATTATAGCAAGAACGTGTGAGTTAATGAAGGCGTGAGCTTGTGGCTGCAGTCTGAATAAAAGGAAACAATAAATGAGACTAACTGTGGACGTTGTGAAGTGAGTCTGGTCCCAGCTCTGTTTGTGTGTTGGATGTCGAGTGAATTTGTGTTGTTAATGTGTTCATGTGCTGGAAAAGTGTCAGGACGAGCATGTTTACCCGGATGATAAGAGCGTGGCAGTGGCTACTGTGGTGGCGGCCGTGGATCAGGCTCGCAGCCGGGGGCCATCTGAGGCCGAGCAGGTAGACCGTCACTGTCTGCTGCCATCACTCCACCTGATGTTCAAACTGTCACTTAATTTTCCCCTTTCTCCACTGCTCTGCTCTGCTCCCCAGAGGATGAACCTTCTTCACCTTACCAACCCTGACCACTTATGTTTTGACATGTAACAAGTTTTGCATCCTGAACTTCACTTCACCGTCACAAAATAGACAGAAAACAACATAACACACGTGTCAGGGTTAAAGGAAACATATAACATGGTATCATCGGCATAACGGCGGTAGGAAGTAATAAATGTGGCCTAGTGGTCACTAAAACAATACAATCCAAATTAAAATGGACTCCAAAATACAAAAAATGTCCAAATTATCACATTAATGTCAAGTTTATATAAGTTTTGAGGTCATCTGCAGTGGTTTAGTGGCAGCGACTGGGAAGTCAGCTGCTGTTTGTGATGAACTGATTTTAACTCAGCAGCAGAAGATTGAAATGCAACTTAATTCAGACTTTGTTTTGCTGATTTTCCTCTGATTTTGATTAATATCTGCCAGAAACCTGATCATTATGGTTTTAGCAGCGGTTAGGCTGCAGACAACATCTCTGAAGTCCTGAGCTCATTGTTTCATTTTATAGTTTCATTATTTCACCCAAATTTGCCTTTAAAGCCTGTCAACATTTGTTGTTAGAGGCTGGATTAGGTTTTCATGTGTGCAAACGTGACAATATCTCTTCTTCTTCACCTTTTTCCTTCACTGTATCTGGTCACAAGATGGTGTTTGCTTCACGCGAGCATGTTCCACTAATCTTGCATGATGCTCAGCTTCATCGGTTGCTTTAGTTTGATTGTTCTTCTTCTTCTTCTTTGAGCTGTTGAAGTATTTTATTTTTCAGTCTTAGTAGCATTTGTTCGAGCATCTTCCTCCAGATTTCCCGCCATGGATGTCCTAACATCTGTGTGCTACCCTTTGTTTCTCCAGGCTGAGGGAGGGAAAAAAGCCGGGGCGGTGGCCACGGTGGTGGCTGCCGTTGACCTGGCTCGTGTCCGCCTGCCCGTGCATGCAGAGGGCGGTGTAGCTGAGGAAGCGGAGGCTGTAGAGGTGGAGATGAAGCAGCAGGGCAGAGAAATCACCACAGAGAAACATGTTGTTGAAACAAAAACGCTGCCTGCTGAACCTCCGGCAGCTGTCGCTGTGCCTTCAGAGCAGCACAGGGTCCAGGTGTCTCAGGTCGGGCGAGTTTGATGAATTCGTTAGAAATGACATCTGACCGTAAGGAATAAGAGTCTTAACCGCTCAACAAACTCTTGCTTGTTGGTTGCTCCAGATTCAGAGAACAACAGAAATCTCCACCCATGTGGACACTGGCGTCGCCCCGTCACCAGTTCCACATTTCACAGTTTCTAAAGTTTCTGTCCCCAAACACGAAACGAGCCACGAGGTAAGAAGAGGAACCGCAGGTCCGCCGCCATCACCCGAAATCCTCCATTTCATCTTTAACACACGCACATCTTAACAAGCAGTCTCCGCTGTTTTGTCACGTGGTGTGATTCACTCCTCACAGTATCGCCCATCCTAAAACATCAACGCATCCCGTTCTCTCCTCAGAGGCGACCACAGCATCACAGATGCCTGTTGCAGCTCTGACACTCATTTTCTGTAAAAACTGATTAAAAATCAAATTCAGCTGCAGTTTTTTGGGTTTGAAAGGTTTTCTTGATTCCTGTCAGCTTCATATGAGAGATGACCGAGTTAAATCAGATGATGTCAACAAACCAAGGGCCTGTTTAAACCAGCAAGTCAGTAAAAAGTTGATAAGTTGACAAGAATTTAGAACTTTTGTTTGAGATTTCATGATTTAAATCAGGAGGTTTTTTGGACTCTGGGCAAAAAATGAATTATTTTGATGCTTTAACAATGTCCTAAAGACAGATTTATGATCAAATATGATGCATTTCTTTACTTTATATTAATTAAAATGAGAGGTTGACCCCTCTCCAGGTCGCTGTCATGCTGTGGTCTCCTCTTCATCGCTGTGTAACGTCTTATTAAAGGCTCTCTAATGTTTAGATGAGTTTCTGAGCTCCTCCAGAGGAAACTTCAGCACTCAACAGCCTCATAAACTAAATAAATACCTAAACTATAATCCATTGATAAGAAAAAGGCATTTTAAGGGAAATGAATGAGAACCGGACATCGTTGTTTGCGCTCGTGGTCGTTTTGTGTCGATAGTTAACGTTGTTCTCGTTGGCTTGGTCAGGTGTCCATTGCTGGCACTGCCATCGCCACCCTGCAGAAAGAGCTACGCTCCCCCCACGCCCCCAGAAAGATCATCAAGCCCGTCAAGTCTCCCAGCCCCTCCCGCAGAAGGGTGGAGGTGCGGGTGATGCCGGACCCCGTCCTGCCACCGTTCAAAGACATCAGATTTCAGAGTCAGTTTGAGTTGCAGGCGGGCGGAGCTTACGCAGTGAGTGAGGACGAGTTTGAGGACTGGGAGCCTCAGGTTGGTTCGTTAGTTCACCTCCTTCATTTTAACCCCGTGTGGACTCTCACCTGCGTTCCCCCCTCTTCACTGTAACGCAGAAGCCAATCACACGCTGCCCGTCACCCGCCATCATGAAGAACCCTCCTCTTCTTCTTCTACTTCCTGTCTCCACCTGTTGACCTCCATCTGTCCGTCCTCTCTGCAGGGTCTTTACCTGTTATAACCAGCTTCCTCCCCTCCATCCTCACAGAAACCCGCTGACAAACACCCTCACAGCGTTTGATGATGTTTGACCTTGTTGTTCTTCTCCACAGGAGGTGGCTGCAGTGCCAACAAGAGCTCAGGAGCCGGTGGTCCCACCCACTCTCATCTCCGTGAGTACTTCCTGTCCACTTCCTGTTTACTGCAATCGATAAAATGAGACATAATTCACAATGAGGCTCCTGGTTTTGTTAATGAATGTGCACCTCAGAGGAGGTTTTCATACATCTAGTGATTTTTCCTTTTGTATGTTTTTTTTTTTTTTTGCTGCTGAATCTGAAAAATGTTGATATTTATTTAACGTTTTGATTGATAGTCATTTTTCAGCTTTTCAGCTTTTCTTTGTTTCATTTCAACTTAATATCTTAAGAAAAGAAGCTCTGACACGTGTGAGATGTTTATGATTAAATCATGAGTTCAGAAAAGCCACTGCAGATCTGAGCGGTTATTAGTTCCTTTTAAACACACTTCGTCCTGTGGAGTGGAGCATCACTTCCCCTCCTCATGTGGAAAACATCTGACGTTTCCAGTCGTCTGACGGTGTCCATGTGTTTTTGCTGTTTAGGGTCTGAAGAATGTGACGGTGACCGAGGGCGAGTCAGTGACACTGGAGTGTCAGATCAGCGGCCACCCCACTCCTGTCATCATGTGGTTCAGAGAGGACTACCAGATCGAGAGCTCCATCGACTTCCAGATCACCTACATGAATGGATTCGCCCGGCTGGTGATCCGCGAGGCGTTTGCTGAGGACAGCGGCCGCTTCACCTGCACCGCCACCAGCGAAGCAGGAACCATCAGCACCTCCTGCTACCTGCTGGTCAAAGGTGATTGGTTTAATTTTCACAGATTAATTTAAGTTTTCCTTCCACGCACGGGATACGCCAGCTAACATTAGAATAGCATTACAACGTGACTGAAACACAAGATTTTCAGATTTTTACTGGCAATAAAAATACTTTTTGTCATAGTTTTTTGAAAAATCACCAAAGATCTACCTTTTTTGTGTTAATTTGCATAAAAAATGCAATTTGCCCTCTGGCCCATTGAGAGAAAAGCACATTACAATGTCAAAAGTATAGAACAATCTAAAATATTAGTGCTTTAGTCTTTAAATAGGGGCAGGAGACTCCTTTGATGCTCCAACAGAGACTGGATTCAAGGAATAAACTCAACTCATTCAACCTTTACTCTGTTGTAGTTTCAGAGGAAATTGAGAGCAGAGAGGAAACGACTGTCACTGAAACTGGAATCACTCAGCAGAAAATGTGAGTATTAAAAGTCAGATGTTTGTGTCAAAGAAAAGCTCCAATCATCAGCTGCACGTATGTTTGATCGAGCTGTCGGTTTCCTCCAGTGTTGCTGTGGAGACAAGGGAACAGGTGGTGGCGGAGGTGAGCGTTGGAGAGGCTGATGCTCCCTTCTTCGTCAAGAAACCGACAGCTCAAAAGCTGGTGGAGGGAGGAAGTGTCATCTTCGAATGCCAGGTTGGAGGAAACCCCAAACCTCACATCATCTGGAAGAAGAGCGGAGTGCCTCTGACGACAGGATACAGGTACAAACCTCCTGCCCTCAGTTTACTGTTACTGTGATGTGGAACAATCTCAATACAAGAGTTTCCTTCAGGAATCAGAAAGTTCTTCCTAAGTTAAGTTAAGAAATTTAAGTAAAATTAACTTAATCTGAAGCTTTTGATCTTTTCTGATCTTTATGTTACATCAGATATAAAGTTTCCTACAAGAAGGAAACCGGAGAATGCAGATTGGAGATCTCCATGACCTTCGCTGATGATGCTGGAGAGTACTCCATCTTTGTCAAGAATCCACACGGAGAAGCCTCAGCCTCCGCCAGCCTGCTGGAGGAAGGTATGAGCAGCCTTTTTGTGTCTCCATCCAGAATAAGATCAGAACTTCACAAGGGAACCATCTCTTGAGGAGTTGTTTGAAGGCATCAAGGGAAGCTTTGTTGCTCCGGCGGCTCACAGGATTTCTGCATCTGTGTTTTGCAGAGGAATATGAAGCCTACATGAAGCAGCACGACGTGACCTATAAAACTGAAGTGATGACGACGGTGATTCAGGAACCATCTGTGGTTGTTAGTCAGTACGAGCTGGAACAGAGGAAGGTGACGACCCCCATGAGCTTTGTCTCTGAAACGGTACTTCATTGCAACCCAGATTGTTTAGAGACTCAGTCATCCCTACTTCACATTTGATGTTTCATATCACAAACTTCTTTATATTTTCTTGCAGGAGTTCCTCATTTCAGCCTTTGAGGAGAGGATCATCCAGGAGATTGAGCTCCGCATCATGAGGATCACCTACAGAGAGCTGGTGACAGAGGATGGAGAGCTGATGGTGACGGCGGCAGATGAGGATGCAGTGCAGCCGGTCTTTGAAACGCCAGTCAAAAACTACAGGATCATGGAGGGAATGGGCGTCACTTTCCACTGCAAGATGGGTGGAAATCCACTGCCAAAGGTACTGAGCCGAAGATCTCATCAAGTTACCATCAAAATGTAAAAGTATAGAGAAACAACTTTTATTAAAGCTGTGTGAGATATGTTGTACTGAAGCAAGTTCATCAACAAAATTAGTGCCCCCATGTGGCGTCTAAGCCACAAAGACAAAGAAATTTGTGCTTCATAGATTAAGTCGTAATAAAATCATTCAATAAATAAAGGAGAGAAGCTTATTTTGATGTTAAAGACAATGATTTTTCTAAATAACACTTTGTAGGACCTGAAACTGAGAAGTTGAATTATCTTTTCTCTTCTGCCAGATTGCTTGGTACAAAGACGGTCAGCGCATCAGGCCTGGTGGACGTTACCAGATGGAGGTTCTTCAGGATGGACGAGCAAGCCTTCGTCTGCCTGTGGTGCTGCCAGAGGATGAAGGCGTGTACACCGCCTTCGCCAGTAACATGAAGGGAAATGCTGTCAGCTCTGGAAAGCTCTACATTGAGCCGTCGGGAGCTGTAACACCTCAGAGATACACACCACAGCCATCAATGCAGAGGATCAGGTAGGTGCTCCTAAAAGCTTGGTCAAAAACATCAGAAGTTCTCCAACGTGGCTCTAAAGGGTTTTGCAGCTTTTTCTGCAGGTTTAAACACTAAACTAACTTTAACCATTACTTTAACGACTTCCTCAGATCCACTTCTCCTCGCTCTCTGAGCCGCTCACCCGGCCGTTCCTCCAGCCGTTCTCCTGGACGTTCTCCCGCCCGCAGGCTGGATGAGACCGACGAGGCTCAGTTGGAAAGACTCTACAAACCTGTGTTTGTCATGAAGCCTTCCTCAATAAAATGCTCCGAGGGGCAAACTGCCAGATTTGACTTAAAGGTTGTTGGCAGGCCCATGCCTGAGACCTACTGGTTCCACAATGGTAAGAGAAACAAGGGAAACTCTAGAAACGCACCTTTTATTTACTGGTTCTGCCGCGTGTAAAACTTTGTCCTCCTTCTCTAAGGTCAACAAGTGGTCAATGACTACACCCACAAGATAGTGATTAAAGAGGACGGTATCCAGTCGCTGATCATCGTCCCAGCCATGCCGCAAGACTCTGGGGAGTGGACGGTCATCGCCCAGAACAGAGCGGGACGGACCTCTATCTCTGTTAATCTGACTGTTGACGGTAAGTCTGCGCCAGCAAAAACCTGGTCTTTGGAGTTCACTCACTCATCAATTCAGCATCACAAAACTGATAATCTCATTAAATTCTGCATTGTATTTCACCATCCACAGCCAGGGAAAGCCTGGCCCGCCCTCAGTTTGTTGAGAAGCTGAAGAACATCACAGTGAAACAGGGCACTCTGGTTGAGTTGGCTGTGAAAGCCATAGGAAACCCCCTTCCTGACATCGTCTGGCTGAAAAACAGTGACATTATCACACCACACAAACACCCACATATCAAGTATGTATCTTTTGTTTCTGTTGAGTGATTTTATGACCTTTTAACACGTTTGTCAAACTTTAACTCGATATATTTTAATGATTGTGTTTCAGGATTGACGGAACCAAAGGAGAGGCCAAATTCCAGATCCCATCTGCTTCAGGCTCAGACAGCGCCTGGTACACTGCTACAGCCATCAACAAGGCTGGCAGAGACACCACTCGCTGCAGGGTCAATGTCGAGATGGACTTCACCGCTCCTCAAGCAGAGAGGAAGCTCATTATTACCAAAGGAACCTACAAGGCAAAGGAGATCGCTGCTCCTGAATTGGAGCCCCTCCATCTGCGCTATGGTCAAGAGCAGTGGGAGGAGGGCGACCTCTACGACAAAGAGAAGCAGCAGAAACCACAATTCAAGAAGAAGCTGACGTCTATTAGAATGAAACGCTTTGGTCCAGCTCATTTCGAGTGCAGACTGACCCCTATCGGTGACCCCACCATGGTAGTGGAATGGCTGCATGATGGCAAACCACTGGCGGCTGCAAACAGGCTGCGCATGGTCAATGAATTCGGCTACTGCAGTCTTGACTATGAAGTTGCTTATGCTAGAGACAGTGGCGTCATCACCTGCAGAGCCGCAAACAAGTTTGGTGTTGACCAGACTTCAGCCACACTGATTGTCAAGGATGAGAAAGGCCTAATTGAGGAAACACAGCTTCCTGAAGGCAGGAGGGCACCACACAGGATGGAAGAGATTGAGCGAATGGCTCATGAAGGAGGACCTGCAGGAGTCAGCACTGATGAGGAATTTGAAAAAACCAAGCCTGAAATCGTGCTGCTCCCTGAACCAGCCAAAGTTCTGGAGGGTGACATTGCTCGATTCCGCTGTAGAGTGACTGGTTATCCAGCACCAAAGGTTAACTGGTACCTTAACGGACAACTTATCCGCAAAAGCAAGAGATACAGACTTCGTTATGACGGTATTTACTACCTGGAGATTGTTGACATCAAGTCCTATGACTCAGGAGAGGTCAGGGTGGTGGCAGACAATCCTCTAGGTACAACTGAGCACACTGTGAAGCTGGAGATCCAACAGAGAGAGGACTTTAGAGCTGTACTGCGTCGTGCTCCAGAAGCAAAGGCTACAGAAGCTGCACACGAGCCCGGCAGAGTCGGATTTGATGTTGTGAAAGTTGACAGACCTGGCGAGGTCACACAGGACAGGGAAGTTGTTAAACTGCGCAAGACCCAGAGAATCGTTCATGAGAAAACCTCAGAGGAGTCTGATGAACTGAAGAGCAAGTTCAAGCGTAGGACAGAGGAAGGTTTCTACGAGTCCATCTCTGCTGTGGAGTTCAAGTCTCACAAGAGGGACGACTCCTATGAAGATTTACTAAGGAAGACTAAGGAGGAGCTGCTTCATCACTTGAAAGAGAAAGAAGAAGCTGAGAGGAAAGCAATGGAGGAACAGGGCAAAGTCACCATCCCCACCATCAAACCAGAGAGGGTCCAGCTCTCCCCCAGCATGGAGGCACCCAAGATCCTGGAACGCATTACAAGCAAGACCGTTGCTCCAATGGAGGAGGTTCGTTTCCATGTAAGGGTCGTTGGCAGACCAGAACCTGAGTGCCAGTGGTTCAAGAACGGCATTCTTGTAGAAAAGTCTGACCGTATGTACTGGTACTGGCCCGAAGATCATGTGTGCGAACTGGTGATCAGAGATGTCACAGTGGAGGACTCTGCAAGCATCATGGTTAAAGCCATGAACGTTGCAGGGGAGGCCTCCAGCCATGCTTTCCTGCTTGTGCAAGGTACAGCCATTTTATCCCAAAGTCCTCCAGTATAACCTCTCATTGTCAATGGGTTTATTGTACTTGGGTCTAACTTGGTGTTTTCTCATTGCAGCCAAAGCAGCAGTTAACTTTACTCAATTCCTGGAGGATGCCAGAGCAAATGAGAAGGACACTATGGTGACGTTTGAGTGTGAAACCAACGAACCTTTCGTTAAAGTCAAATGGTTCAAGAACAACATGGAGATCTTCTCTGGAGACAAATACAGAATGCACTCGGACAGAAAGGTCCACTTCCTGTCTGTGCTGACAATTGAAATGAGAGACGATGCCGAATACACTTGTGTACTAGCAGATGATGAGAGCATCAGGACAAGTGCAAGGCTCCATGTGGAAGGTAAGATTTCCACCTAAAATCTTTCCATTTTGTTTTCTTTTGCGACACTCGGTGGATTGATAGGTAACCGTTTCTTGATACGTTCTGTATCTAGGCGCTGCCCTGGAGCTCATAAAACACATGGAGAACATTGAAGTGCCCGAGACCTTCACTGGAGAGTTTGAGGTCGAGCTGTCTCGTGAGGATACTGAGGGTAGCTGGTTCTTTGGAGACAAGGAGCTCTTTGCCAGCAGCAAATACATCATGTCCTCTCGCAGAGGAAGACACACCCTGTCCGTGAAGGACGTCAGGAAAGGAGACCAGGGGAAATACACCTTTGTATGTGGAGATCTGAGGACCAGCGCCTCACTGAAGATGAAGCGTAAGTAACTTTACAGAGTAATGATGAATGTGAAGCCACTGGTTCAAGTTTTGAGTTTCCTGTTTGTCAAGAGGAGTCCTCATCAATTCTTTGAGTTCTAGGATATTTGTAAAATGAATAAGATGCACTTTAACAGATATTTTTGTTTGTTAATTCTGGGTTTCACACGTGGAGAAGGCATAATAAACATTTCATTGCATGTCGTGATAATAATGAGCTTTTTCTATCTTTAGTGCGCCCGGTGACCCTGATGCAGCCCTTAACTGACCTCACAGTGTGCGAGGGTGACATTGCTCAGCTGGAGGTCAGGTTCTCCCAGGAGAACGTTGAGGGAACCTGGATGAAGAATGGCCAGGCCATCTCGGCCTCAGACCGCGTCCACATCGTAATCGACAAGCTGGTTCACAAACTGCTGGTGGAGAACGTCTGCAGGGAAGATGCTGCTTCCTACTCTTTTGTGGTTCCCGCCCAAGATATCTCCACATCGGGCAAACTCAGCGTTCAAAGTAAGAGTCAGAATTAGTATCAGATCCAAGTGATGCTGAAATCTTGACCATCACACACTAAATCATTTTGTTGTTTTCCTTACAGCTATTGACATTGTGGTGCCGCTGAAGGACGTGTCCTCCATTGAAGGCACCAAGGCTGTACTGGAGGCCAAGATCTCCGCTCAGGACATCAGCTCAGTCAAATGGTACCACAACGACAAACTGCTGGTACCCAGTGACCGCATTCAGATGGTGGCAAAGGGAGCCAAGCAGCGTCTGGTCTTCACCAGGACCTACGCCTCTGATGAAGGACACTACAAACTGGTGGTTGGCAAGGTCGACACCAGCTGCAACCTGACTGTTGAAAGTAAGACTTTTTCCTTCAGGTTCCTGGTTTTAGATCCCAATTCCAGTTCTGTGTTCTAATAATGTTGTTTTATTTACAGAGGTACAAATTGTGAAGCACATGGAGGACAAAGTGTGCTCAGAGTCCCAGAACGTCACCTTTAATGTTGAAGTTTCCCATGCCGGCATTGACCCAGTCTGGACATTCAGGAACCAGCAGCTTAAATCTGGACCCAAATACAAGATGGAGTCGAAGGCCAAGGCTCACTCTCTGACCGTGATTGACGCCATGAAGGATGAAGAGGGCCAGTACACGTTCCACGCTGGTGAAAAGACGTCCAGCGCTAAGCTTACTGTCTCCGGTATGTCTGAACACAAACAAACTCACACAGAGACAGTACTTTGTCTGAAACTGTAAATTTGTTTCCCCTCAACCATAAAACAAACTGTTTTCATGTTCTGCCAAAAGGTGGAGCCATCACACGGCCCCTGCAGGACGTGACGGTGGCGGAGTCTCAGACGGCCGAGCTAGAGTGTGAAGTCGCCAATGCCAACGCTGAGGGCAAGTGGCTGAAGGAGGGTCAGCCTGTGGACTTCAGTGAGAACGTGGTGAGCGAGGTGAAGGGAGCCGTGAGGCGCCTCATCATCGTCATCACCAGACCACAAGATGTTGGAGAGTACAGCTACCAGGTGGCCAACTCCAAGACCACCGCAAATCTCAGGGTGGAGGGTGAGCTCCTCAACACGCACGTTATAAAACCAAAACGCTTCCATTTAAAGATGACTCTCAGGATTACAATGCAAAATGAGATTTTAATTGAGTTCTAAAAGTCGAGAAGTCCTCATCTTGTTTGTCGTGTAATTCCTGAATCCTGTGTTTTCCGTCTGCAGCTGTGAAGATCAAGAAAACCTTGAGGAACCAGACTGTGACTGAGACCCAGGAGGCGGTGTTCACGTTGGAGCTCACCCACCCCGACGTCAAAGGGTCCCAGTGGATCAAGAACGGCGTGGAGCTTCAGAACAGCGACAAGTACGAGATCACCACCGATGGCATGGTCCACACACTGAAGGTCAAGAACTGCAACACACATGACGAGTCCGTGTACTCCTTCAAACTGGGAAAACTGTCCGCCAACGCCAGGCTCAACGTAGAGAGTGAGTGTCAATGATTGATTAGTTAATTCATACTCTCCAGTAAACAGTCATTGATTATTGAATTGTTTTAAAATCTGCTTTTTTCTGCAGCGATCAAGATCATAAAGAAGATCAAGGATGTGACGTCACTGCTGGACGGCACTGCCTCCTTTGAGATGAGCCTGTCACATGACAACATCCCCGTCAGGTGGATGTTCAAAGGTGTGGAGCTGAAGCCGAGTGACAAGTGCAAGATCCTGACAGAGCGTAAAGCTCACAAACTGATCCTGCAGAATGTCGACAGCAGCAACGCAGGAGAGTACACGGCCGTGGTCGGACACCTGCAGTGCAGCGCCGTCCTCACTGTGGAAGGTATGCAATGTGTTCTTATTACAATAACAATTTTAAAATAAAATAATTATAGTTTACAGAAGTGTATATAAACAAAATCAAAAATTACCTTAAGTTGAATTTTAAGTGTTTCTATATTTCTCCTAATTTGCAATATTTAGTTTTTATTTTTTGAAAATTACACTTTTCAAAATAGTTTGGTATCAGGCCAAATGGTTAGCAGATGATTGGATGTATTTTGAAATTATTTCTAAGTTTTATTTGATTTTATTCTATTTCTATGGATAGAATAAAATAAATACATAAATAAAATCTGCTGTGGACACACGCGGAAACACAAGACAACATCTAAAGTCTTGATTTTGGTGTTTTTCAGGAGTTATTTTTTAGCCAAATTAGATTTTCTTTCTTTAAAATTGTAATTTGTTTTGTAGATTTACTCATAAGAAATGAAAAGATCCTCTGCTGTCTCAGATATTTCTGTTTTATTGCATCTAAACCTTCTTGTTTCTCCTGATTTTGATTATTTTGGGGTTTTCTTCCATCGCAGCGCTGCGAGTCACCAAACCGATGAAGAGTGTGGTAGTCCCAGAGACCCAGGTGGCCACGTTCGAGTGTGAGGTCTCTCACTTCAATGTGCCATCCACCTGGCTGAAGGACGGCGTGGAGATCGAGATGAGCGAGAAGTTCAGGATCGTGGTTCAGGGCAAACTCCACCAGCTGAAGATCATGAACACCAGCAGGGATGACTCTGCAGAGTACACCTTCATCTGCGGGAACGACCGAGTCTCTGCCACACTCACTGTGAACCGTGAGTTCTCCCTCTGATGGAAACCTGCGCGAGTTAATGATTAAAGCTGCATTTTTATTCAAATAATCCATCAAAAACATGAATTTAGTCTTAAAAACAGATGTTAATGCAGGCAGCCTGATGTCAAGAGATTCTGTAACTTATCTCATCATTTTCTAATTAATAAATAAACCTGATTTAATAAAGTTTAAACTGCAGCTCTCACCGTGTTCACATCAAATCACATTCGAAACAAATGACAGCGTCATCTTAAAATGACATGTAATCTGACATAACCAGTATTTACAAGTATTAGTAAAAAATAATAACTACTTTTCAACAGAACATCATCAACTGCATTAGATAATGCAGTTTAAATTGTATGCGTTATAAAAATATGAATAATAAATAATTTGAGTTTTTCATCGCACAGTTAGAAACATGTTAATTTTAGTTTTATTTGGTTTATTCTGATTCTACAGTGCAATGATCATAATGTCAAACAAAAACTATTAATTAATTAATGATGAGTTAATAATCATTAAATTAAAATTAACATCATTAACATGAAATTCGCCTCTGTGCTCTCCAGCCGTCCTCATCACCTCCATGCTGAAGGACCTGAACGCTCAGGAGAGAGACACCATCACCTTCGAGGTCACCGTCAACTACGAGGGCATCACCTACAAATGGCTGAAGAACGGCGTGGAGGTGAAGTCGTCGGACCGGTGTCAGGTCCGCAGCCGGCAGCTCACGCACTCGCTCACCATCCGAAACGTTCACTTCGGGGACGGAGGAGAGTACCAGTTTGTGGCCGGGTCTGCTGCCACCGCCGCCAACCTGTTCGTCGAAGGTAAAACGATTAAAGCTGAGGTGGTCAGGTGACCGATGTTGTGTTCACACTGAATGATACAACGTGACTCGCTCTTCTTCTTTGGTTTTCCATCGTTAAAAGTTGCGGATGGTCCCTGGTATTTCAGTTATCTCTTCACTCGAGGTTTCAACCTGAGCTCATAGTAAAACACAGCTGTCTTCTGATTGGTCAGAGAGAATCGTCACTCCTCACCTGCTGCAGCCTGCAGCACCACCCTGTGGCAGATTAACGAACTGCAGACATTCCTGTGTTTGATTTGCTTTATCTTCAGTAAGAGAGTCAGGTGCCATTCACCAATAATAACACGTGATGGTCAAAGACATGTGAGGTTGAAGGTGTGTTAGCTGACTGTTGGCAGGTCGGCGGTTTGTCTGGTACCATAAGACTTAGTTGTTTCCGCGTCTGTTTGTGATGAAACAGCAGTTTTACAGGGTGTTGCTATGACGATCAGCTAATGATGAAACCAGCTGCAGGAAACAGGAAACTTGACTAAATGTGAAATGAATAAAATACATGTGTTTATAATAAATAACTAGCTGGAGAGTAAATAAAATATATAAATAATGTTTTTTATAAATGAAATCACATGGTCAGGTGTTAATGAGATATTACCTGAAACTGAAGCCTTGAATAAATCTGTCTCTTTGCTTGTTTTATATTTATCAATAGTTGTTACTTCTGCAGCTAATTTTTGTTTGTTTGTTTGTTTGTTTGTTTGTTTTCAGCTCGTTTGATTGAATTCACCAAGAAAATCAAGGACATCAAGATCACAGAGAAGAAGAAGGCCATCTTTGAGTGTGAGGTGTCTGAGCCCAACATACAGGTGATGTGGATGAAGGACGGTCAGGAGCTGGACATGTCCGAGGAGAGGTATCACATGACGTCACGAGACCTGTGACATCATCGCTCACTTGAGCAGCAGCAGCAGCAGCTGAGAGTCACTGTCTGTGTTCGCAGGTACATCGTGACAGCAGAGAAGTATGTTCACCGTCTGATGATCCAGACGGTTCGTATGTCTGACGCCGGAGAGTATTCAGTGGTCGCTGGGTCGAGCATGTCCAAGGCTCAGCTGATTGTGGAGGGGCGGGACATCCGGATCTCCGAACCTGCTGAGCGGGAAATCACGGTGAGGTTGATGGATTTATCCCGAATCGGAAAACATCTTCGCTTCTTCATGACTCTAAAAATACGTTTTTTACCTGTTCAATGAGCAACTTTTGCATTTTTGGACTCAAATAAAGGTCAAAGCCTCTTTTTAGCTTCACCTGTCAAGGTTTTACACATTTTAAACATGATCTAAAGTTCATTTTTGTCGTGTCCATGTTTGTGCACAATCTGGGTCCAAAGTGTTTGTTTCTAGACTCTTAATCAGTCCTAATCCTCTCCACTCCTAATCCTCCATCCTATCAATAACTCCAACTGACTACAGATGAGCAAATGCAGCCATATTTAACTGATGTGCCCTTTAAAGAGCAGGAAAACACTGTAGCTCTGACTTCAGACCTGGTTTTCATGGGTCGATGGTTCAATCTGTTTCTCATGATGACTGCAGCATTTTTGAAATGAAGACACATGATGGGTTAATTATGATTTTGGTTAAACTTCAGAAGATGTTGACAAAACACTAGCACAACTAATGAGTGAAATCAGCAGTAAAACGAGCTAAAACTACAACAGACTTTCATTTAAAGTGAGTTTTCCTCAGACTTGAGTTAAATCAGCTGATCTCTCTGAGATCAGACGCTTCCTTAGTTTACAGAAGAATCACATCTGAGAAGAAATGACTTCCCTGATCAACATTTGTCAGATAAACACACAAATAAACACAAAACACAAATAATCATTTACAGTGATGTGAAATAGAGAGAAGACGCAGATCTTCATGTTTTGAGATGTTTGTGAGGTGAATTCATCATGAGTAGAAAACCTGACCATCTTCTATCGTAGGTTCTGGAGAAGCACAGAGCGACATTCGAGTTCGAGGTGAATGAGGACGACGTGGAGGGCCGCTGGCTGAGGAACGGGGTGGAGATCCAGTTCTCGGTGGAAGAGAGGTTCAACTACGTGGCCATCAGGAAACTGCACCGCCTCACCATCTCTGAGACGTACAGGAGTGATGCCGGGGAGTACACCTTCATCGCCGGCAAAAACAGGAGCACCATACACCTCAGAGTCAACAGTGAGTTCGGCAGGAAGATCAGAAAAACAGTTATTACATTTAAAGCTGAATGTCTTTATTATCCAGTGGATGAACCTCCAAACATCAGATTAATTACATTTTTCAGTTAGAGTGGAGGCAAAGTGATGATTGTTGCAGCCAGTAAAAGTAAAAGTATATGTATGTATGTAAGTGTAATGTCACAGTTAAGGTGGTTTGTGTTGAGCTTGCAGATCCTGGCTCTCTAATGGATTGTCTTTCTTCTTATTTAGTCCCTGAGCCTCCTCAGATTATCCGCCACATGGAGCCCCAGTCGGTGGAGGCCGGTAAACCTGCTCGCTTCTCGGTGCAGGTGAGCGGCGTCCCCCAGCCTCAGGTCTTCTGGTACAAAAACTCCCAGGCTCTGTCACCGGGCTTCAAGTGCAAGTTCCTCCACGATGGCAACGAGCACTCGCTGCTGCTGATCGAGGTGTTCCCCGAGGACGCTGCCGTCTACAACTGCGAGGCCAAGAACGACTACGGCACCGCCACCAGCACCGCCACACTCAACGTGGAAGGTAAGAACAGGACGAGCTGAGGAACAAAGGCAAATGTGATCAGGGGAATGTTTGACATGTTGTAAGACAGCAAGGTTTGTCTGTGTTGTAGTGTCTGAGGTGGTGTCCCCAGACTCGGCTGCGACTGTTGCTCCTCCTGTCGTCATCTCGCCAATCACCAGCACCTCCACCCGTGAGGGAGAACCGGCTCGCTTCCAGTGCAGAGTCCGTGGAGATGGTGAGGAAACTGAACCTTCAAGCAGCTTTATGGAGACTTTCAGCTGATTGTTGATGCTGGAGACCAGAAAAACAGACATAAACAATTAAAGAGCTACGCCAGCTCCCTCCATTTTGTGCCCGTCGGCTCACGGTTTCTTCTTGTTTTCACTGGTTGACGCACAAATTCACACTTCAGAGTTCACTTAAGTTCAATTCAGTCAAAACTTACTGATTTTATCTTTCCCTCCGTCGTCTGTCCAGATGTGAAGATCAGCTGGTTCCACAAGGAGAAGGAGATCAAGCAGTCCGACTTCTTCAGGATGTCTCAGTTTGACGACAGCTGTCAGCTGGAGATCTCCAGGGTTTACCCGGAAGACGAGGGCGAGTACACCTGCATGGCCACCAACAGCGCCGGGACCGTGTCGTGCTCCGCCACTCTCACACTGGACGGTAGGTTCGCCACCACTAACAGATGCTGAGCCTGTGCAAGTGACGCTGACACGAGAAGGGATGTGTTGTTGGTGTTGACCTGCTGAAGTGGCATAACGACACCAAATCAAAGGTCTTCTTCTTTGCTGAAACATCCCAGTGGGCACCAGTTCAGTGATTTGAGGGATGAAACCCCACCTGAACAACATCAGCGGGTTTAAACAGGTGGTTTTTAAACAAGGAGGATGATAAATACTTGTGTTCAGACCCTCATTTAAGGCACAAAAACATACATACACATACACATACACATTTTAATCTGAAATGACACTCAGAGTGCCAAAACGTGTTTATAGTTATTTTCTGTCTCTTTGTTGTCTTTTTGCTTCTATTTCTGGTTGTTTTGAGTCTTTTCGTAGCTGTTGGGCATCTCTTTAGGATCATTTGGGGTTTCACTTTGTCTCTTTGAGGTTAGTTTTGTGTATTTATTGTAATTCTGAGTTTCTTTGTGCATTTATTTCTTGTCTCAGTGGTTCTTTTTAAATGCAAATGCGCTGTGTCTTTGTGTTTGCTTTGCAACTCTCAGGAGCTTTTTTGAGTCTTTGCAGCCATTTGTGAGATGTTAACAGTCACTTCAGACACAGGCTCGGTCAAAGAGGCCCTGAACTTATTCGGCCTGGTCAGGAATCAGCCGATCAAACTAAAGCTCTTGCCTTGCTTGGATATTTTATTGGTAGAAGTAGTAATTACATATTTGAGGTTGTGATAAATTACATCTTCAGTTCGTAAGAATCAGTAGAAACAGGGATTTAACTGGGTGCACTTGATTCTGCCTTAACCTTCAACACTTTACGACCAAACACTGACCTGGACTTCGTCCCTGAGAGGTTCTGGACAAATGACCAGAGAGGTGAGAGGTCAGAAAGCAGGTTGATGAAATGGCTGATTGTGTCAGTTTGCAGATGAGAAAGTTTCAAACTGAAAATCACCCAAACTGTGCCGACTGGGATGAATGTGCATGAATTAAAGCGCATCAAGCCAATGAACCTGCTTCCTTTCAGGGCAAAAACAAACAGTGGAGAGTCCTGCTGAGTCTCAGTGGCATGTCTCCACCAGCGCCACCAGTCTAAAGAAACCTTCCATTGGCCAAAAGCCAGTTTTCATCCAGCCAATCACGAGCTGCACAGTGCCACACGGGGAGGTGGCTCGCTTTCAGGCGTGTGTGTCCGGCATGCCGAAGCCTGAGATAAGCTGGTTCCACAACCGGCGTCCGGTCGAGCCCACGAAGAACGTAGTGTTTCATTTCGATGAGGTGATGAACACCGCCATGCTCATCATAGTCGATGCTTTCTCCGAGCACGCTGGGCAGTACACCTGCAAAGCAGCAAATAACGCCGGAGAGGCTGCGTGCTCAGCCACCCTCACCGTTATCAAAGAAGAAGAAGGTAACTTGTGGATCTGTCAGCTGCAGCCAGACTCCCTCTGAAACACACACTCTCTAAAACCAACCCGAGTTCCTGCAGACAAACTCTTTATGAAACTCTTTATGGGATGTTCTGAAAAAGTGCTTTAAATATTTTATAATGCTTTATACAAACAGCAAGTCGTCCTTAAGATTAAAAATCTCCTGTTGGAGAAGATGAACATAGCAGATTAACGACATTAGACACAAAACAAAGTCAGAATCAAACAGAAATGTCATTAATAACATCATTCAAGACAATTATGTCAAAGATTTAAGCCAGCATGGCTCCTCTAAACATGGAACCTGTGAACAACAACAATAAGACCAACCTCAATGAGACTTTACACATCAAGACGCTAAAACACATCAGAACCGTTCACAGAGGAGGTACATTTGTAGTTTTGTAGACCAAACTACAGACACCTTCACCAAATTAACATCAAACTATTCATTTATTAGCAGTTTAGTTTGTGTTCTTAAGCAAATAAAACTCCCCAAAACTTGCTCAGCTCAACTGATATCTAACATTCTCGGTAAACATGTACAGACAATGTTAAATGTCCAGAGTAATGTTGCAATAACCTGCTCAACAAAGGATCTGAACAAGCACAGAAATGCTGAGTAGTCGACGTTTTGTGTAAATATATCGCTGACTTTAGGAAACACTAGCTCAACGAGAGAAAGACCCTGAAGTTCAGCCCATAATTATATACATTTCTTCGATAAACATGGACAATAACTCACATCACCGTTAGAGCCTCGACTGGACTTTATACAAAGTAGCGCGACATTGCATCAAAATATAAAGATACCATTCATCACACTCATTTTATATATTATATCGTAAAATGACCCTGCATGGTACAAACAAACCACATCAGGACATCCCGCAGTCACCTTCTGGATTTGACTAACATCACAGCTCCTGAAAGACCCACCCCTTTGTTTGAATCCCGGGATTGTCACGCCTCCTCTCTCTGCTCCACCCCTGTTCTCCCCTACCGGACACAAACTCAACTCTTTACCTTCCTTCATTGCCTCACCCTCCTCTTCCTCCCACACGCTCCAGAGGAAAACTCTGGACAATGCATGAAACTCACCTGTGTAACATCTCCATTCTCCAGGAGACCCCTCTTTGTTTTCATCATCTTCCTCCTCCTGCATTTTGCGATGTTATTGTTCTTTCAAGGTTTTGTTCTTCTCACCAATTTCTCAACAATGAATTGAAGCCATGTTAGCTCAAGTTAAAGGTAACAGAGTTTTTTGGCAGCTTTCAGTTAAATTTCAGGTTGTTTATCAGCAGAGAGTCATGGTGAGCGGTCCAGGTATTAATCAGACGACCAACTGGACCCACAACTGAGCACCATGAGTTGTGGTTGAAAGCCCCTGTAGGTCAGATTTGTCGGTGGCTGCACTGCAGAGCATTACTCCATCCGGGCTTTGACTTGATTTAATTGCTTTTTGTGCAGATCTTAAGCCGTATCTGCAAATTTCACTGCTGTAAAGACTCTTTGTTATTCCATTTTGTTAAAATACCAAACAATTAGCTTTCAGCTGCTTCTCATGGTCTTTATCAGTGGACAGAGTTGGCCTCGCTGTAGGTTCGGGTGTTTCATCAGTCTGTGAGATGCAGTTTCAAGCATTGGAGATGCTGTAGATGGATCTTCAGTTCTGTTTATTTGTCAAACTCAAAGTTTTTTTTATTTTACATATTTTGGGCTCAAAGTTTTACCTCAAGTGCAGCAGTTCTAGTAGACAACAACTACAAGTTTTTCAAGATTTAAACATTTTGTGATTAAAGCTTAAATTTCCTCAGCTGATGGATCAACTCTGGAGTCCAACCAAGAACAACTGAGAGGTGGAAGTTGAGTTCTTCTCTTTATTATGATGAAAGTGTCAGTGGGTCCATTCAGGATCCGTATGGTCTCACAATGTGCTGTTTAAAATCTAAATACCTTCAATCTTTCTCCATCACAGTGACTCATGTGAGAGAGCAGATTGAAGCCAGGATTGAGCAAGAAGTCAAAGGTAAGGTCTCATCAGACTTCTGTCCATCGAATATGAAAAAGCTAGATTATTATCACACAGGAGACGCAGGCAGAGCAGCAAAGGGACAGTTTTACCCGATTTCAATTTCACTTGATCTATTTTTCACTTGGAAAGTAGTCTGTCAGCAGCTAACTTTGATCCAAGCTTTGGCTCAATGAAGATAGTTTTTGAGTGGAGAAACTGATGAGGAAGTGAAAAATAAGAGCAGACGTGTGGGTGCATGAATCACGGATTATAGTTGGCCTGCATACACAGACTGCTTTTAGAGTTGGTAAATACGCCATCATGGTGAACTGTCCCTTTAAGTGATCTTTGAATTTCCACGGTTGCATGTCATCTTTGTCTTGATGGATCATTTCTACTCTGTGTTATTCTACCTGCTCTTATCTTGAAAATATTCCATGGTTTCCTCCCAGGCGAGCACTGGTAGAACTTGCTTGTACCAGTTTTTGACACTTGCGGTTTGCATCCAAAACTCGTTTCATTTTGGCATGCAGGTTCCTCTGTGCCCAGAAAAGGCGCAGGATATGTATCTTTTAAAGCTTCCGGACTTGAAATGCCCTTTAAAAGATATTGGAGGTTCACTGCATCGGGACTGTTACCTTCCTCCTGCAAAATATTTCTTAGCCTGGCTTGCAGATAGTGGGATGTGATTCCTGTGGTTTGCATTCTAAATAACACCAGTAAACTATATTAGTTCGAATAAACGCCTTCTCACCCAATTTTACAGCTTCATTTGCTTAGGTTTTGGATTCTAAGACATGTTTTGGAGAGCTTTGCTTCTCATTTGGTACTTGCATCATTTGTTTCTTCTCAAGTTTAAGGATTAGAAAGGGCGTTTATTCTCCTGTCTGCAAGTCAGGTAAGGAATATTCTAGCAAAAGCCAAAGCAATTCTCAAAAAGCAAAACAAGCGAATGTAAGCAGCCCATTTTGGAATTATGCTTCTTTTTTTAATAATAATAAAATAATTTATGTTTTGAAGAAATTTCCACAGACGAAGGATCAAAACTTCCTGCAGGTTTCTAATAAAAAGAATCAAGTCTTGCGTTTATTCGAACAAATATGGTGAGTGAAATTATTTTTTATGGCTTGTGACTCCCAGCATGCATTTTAATATTTCCATTAATGATTCATACAAATCCTTTTTCTCTGGTTTTTACCCCTAGAGGCTGTGTTGTTCTGACAATTGTCTGTTTCTGTTTGCAGAGCTGTTTTATCATGAAAGCAAAGAAGGAACAACACATAGCAGCACCGAACTCACCGGCACTCGACAGCTGAAAGGAGCCTTCTCCGACACCGAGGACTTCCTAGACGAAGGCCTGGTGTCGGCCAACCGCTGTTCCAGCAGGACCTCCTCCATCACCTCGTGGACGGAGAACATCAAACCATCGTTCACCAAGAAACTCAAGTTCCAGTCAGTTGTGGAAGGAGAACCAGTGGAGTTAAAGTGTAAACTGGTTGCTTCCCCTCCACCAACTATCCTCTGGTTTCATAATAATAAATCTGTTTTTAAAGAGCGTAGGCGTAAGATCTGTACTGACAGCAAGATGCACGTGCACATTACCAGTCTGGTTATTGATAGTATCAAAGAGAAGGACTCAGGCAGTTATAAGGTAATGGCGATAAACACGGAGGGTTCAGCTGAGTCCACAGCATCACTTTTGGTGTCGCTTAGGGAAGAGCAGTCTGCCAACTACCTGGGATTTGCTAGACGCTCGGCCAAAGTCCATGAAAGCGTAGACACTATGGCTGAGCAGAGGAAAGAGAGGAAGATTAGGGTCGACCTCAGGTGTGTCGGGTCTCCATTTGACAAAATGTCTAAAGTTCATCAGGGAAGATCTCGATCTAAGTCCTCTCTGGTGCGTACTGTGTATTTTAAATCCGGTTCATCTTCCAAAGAAAAAGAGTCAGAGAAAGAGTCCAAACGTCTGGAGACTGCCTCCGAGCGTGCCCCGTCGCCTCCCCCCATGTTTGACAGGTCTGAGTGCTTTAATGACAGATTCAGTGATATCTACTGTGACCGGCGCACCGGTGCCAGGTTCAGTGATAAATTCAGTGACAGGTGCAGCGACAGATACAGCGAGAGGTTCAGTGACACTGAGAGCCTTCATAACGAGGTAAGAACAAAACTTACCACACTCCAAAAAGCTGTCAAAAAGAAGAAGAGGCTCTCTGTCTCTACCATGTCCTCCTCTGAGTTTGACGTAGAATCTGTTGCCAGTGAGTCAAGTTATGCAGATTATGTGGAGAGGCTCAGGGTCAAACCTGCCTCTCTGCCTGACGTCCAGCATTTCAATAGACCCTTTGATTTGGGGGACACTCAGAGGGAGTTTCAAGGTAAAACTTCAAGCAGCAGCGTTTCTTCTCAGCCTCGCGTGAGGCATTCATTTGAGCCCCAGTCCAGAACCAGGGCTATTCAGATCATGAGAGGTGAGTTGGTCGATACACTGGTAGATAAAAAGGGTGAAAGTCTTGTTGAATCTCAGGCAGATGTGCGGTTCAAACAGATGGTAAGTGAACCTCACAGTGTAGTTGTTGGCCAAATGGTGGAGGTGACAAAGGCTGACGTTGAATTACGTCACCCTGAAGTCACATACTCTGAAGCTACAACGTACACTGAAAGCAGAGACTCTGCTGGATTTGTGCCTGTTCAAGGGGAGGTGTCACTGACAGAGTCACCCATGTCTAAACCGGTCACATCGATCAGGGAGAAGTTCCTTAGTGAAGCTATAACACCAGAAGAGGTTGCAACAACAGAAAGTATTGGCCCACATGGGGAGGGGTCCAAAGGGGAGTCTTTGAGGGCTCAGTATGAGAAGAGTCTTGAAGCTGAACGGATGGAGTGTGAAGAAAAGCTGCTTGCTTTGCGGATCAGGAAATGGCAGCAAGGGAGTAGGTTGTCAGAAGAGGAGACATTTCACCCTGAAACTGATCTGCCCATGCCAGTAGAGACACAGTACATGGAGCCTGCAGGGCACATTTATACCCAGGAGGTGGTGAAGAAAAGAGCAACAGTAGAAACTGAGGCCATACCCTCTTCTTTCCATAAATCACCACTAATGAGGGCAAAATTGGCAGATCCTGAAGCTGCAACAGTGTCAACACCCAAATCACCTTCAGTAAAAGCAAGAAGAGAAGGAGAGGTAATATCTACTTCTTTGCCTACAAAATTGGAAGCGCGTTTGGAAGAAATGGAAAGTGCAGCACCGCTAATGTTGGCACAGAAATCCCCCAGAATAAAACCCAGAGCAGCACACGCAGAAGCAGAGTTGTCATCTAGAGCAAAAGCCAGGCCAGAGGATGCAGTCAGAGAGACAAAGCAGGTCAAATCTATCAAAGAGAGGTTCCTTAGTGAAGCTGTAACACCAGGTCAAATGGCATCAGAGCCCGTTGAGCCATGTGAAGATGAGTCTGCAGGGGAGTCTCAGTATGAAAAGAGCCTGGAAGCTGAACGGATGCAGTGTGAGGAAAAACTCCTGGCCCTGCGGATCAGGAAATGGCAGCAAGGCATGCAGATGTCAGAAGAGGAGACACCCAGCCCTGAAACTGAAGACCACGTTTATACACAGCAGGAGATGATGGAGAAAAGTGCAACTCTTGAACATGCTGCCATGTCAACACCTAGGTCACCTAAAGTAAAAGGTAGAGTAGAGCAGGAGGAAGCCCCCGCCCCCTTAGTGAAGACCAGAATGAAAGCCAGATCAGGAGAATTGGAAACTGAGACATCAGATGTACTGGCACAAAAATCACCCAGATTGAAATCCAGAACCACAGATGTGGAAGCGAAGTCATCACCTCGAACAAAAGCCAGAGGCGAGAAGATGTTGTTTGAGAAGACAAGAGAGGAGCGTGAGCTGCAGCTGTCTAGGGAGAACATCAATGAGCTGAAGAATGAAAGTGAGAAGTTTGTCAGTGAAGAGGAGGCCCTGACTCAGCGGATAATGAAATGGCAAAAAGATGTTCTGATGGAACAAGAGCAAGCTTTGGAGCTTCAGTCCGACTGGGTGGAGGGTTACTCACCAATCCAGGCAGAGAGAACTACTCAGGTTCGAAGAAAGGTTGCAGAGGCTTCTGCTTTAGAGCCACTGCCACAACCTGAAGTGGTTCGCAGCAAGAAGCCTTCCCCTGGGAAAACAGCCAAAGAGAAGTTCCTTCTGAGCGAGTCAGTTCCTGCCACTTTCCAAGA
This sequence comes from Datnioides undecimradiatus, assembly GCA_008933995.1. Taxonomy (NCBI): domain Eukaryota; kingdom Metazoa; phylum Chordata; class Actinopteri; order Lobotiformes; family Datnioididae; genus Datnioides; species Datnioides undecimradiatus. The sequence goes on from WARS01000036.1 coordinate 21,478,170, forward strand.
TCCACAGGGTGAAGGCCTGCAGTGGCCACCTGCTGATGAGCTGCTAACTGAAGGCCGTGAAACCAGGTTGCAGAGGGACAGCGAGTACTTTGTAAGTGAGGAGGAAGCGCTGGCTCAGCGCATTCTCAAATGGCAGCAAGATGTTGTTGAACAAGAGGAAGTAGCTGAACTGGAGTCTGAGTGGGCTTTGGACAATCAGTGCAAACAGCCCGGCTCTGGGTTACCATTTGAGTCACAGGTTCCACCATTTGAACCCCATCATGCTGACAATACCCGGCGCAGCGACCTTACAACCAAAAAACCATCCCCTCCTCAGCGAACCACTGGGTATGAACCGCCTCGTCCTCATGCACCTGCTGGATTACAACATCATGCTGGCATATCCATTGAAAGTTCATATGATATAAAATCTACTCCTGCAAAAGACAGAAGAGGTTGCGAAGCTTCACAAATTCAGAGTTTCTCTCCAGCCCAAATTACAAGCGAGCCTTCTCAGGGATATGAGCCTACTTCTGCTCAGGGTGAGAGCTCCCGTAAACCTTCCAGAGAGTCTTCATCAGCCAGAGAGCACTTCCCATGTCGTAGTCCACAAGAAGATCTGGGAAGAGATGCATACAGCAGGCAGAGCAGGGATGAGGGATATACTGTCACTGTTGATAAGACTAGCAGCCAACATTTCCAGGCAGAGGTAAGAGAGGAGAGAGAGGAGACAGGAACTGCCAGAGACAGCGGGGAATGGAAACAACAGAAAGACTTTACAGGTTTGAGGAGAGAGGAAAGAAGCAAGGATTCGATAAAGTCAAAACAGGGTGGAGAAATGATTGCAGAAAGACTTGAACTCAGAGGTGCAAAGGAAGAGAGGAGAGTCCCAGAGGATGCAAATTTGAAACAGGGAGTTTCCCAAACTTCTAAGAGGGTAGAAGAAAGAGATTCAAGCACTGGAGGCTCCCGTCCAGCATTTGTGAAAGAAACATCTTCAGTTAAAGTAAAAATCGGTGAGATGTCAGAGTTTACATGCCAGTTCAATGGGGACCCTCTTCCCACAGTCACTTGGCTCAAAGATGGCCACCCACTAGCCCACAACCCTGACTACGACATCGTGAGCAAATCTAACAAATCACAGCTCACTGTCTTCTATCCAACAACAGACCATGAGGGGACATATGACTGTGTCATCAGCAATAAACATGGTAAATCCATTTGCAGCGCCACTCTCCAGATCTCTGACAAAAAGATGGGAAGACATACAGGTGTCAAACAGGCGGTGGTAGTTACAGAGGAACCACAGCAGGAGGAGGAAAACCAGGAGGGCATGATAGAAGAGGAACTTAGGACCTACATGGATTCAGGAAAGGCAACATTACAGGTGCCTCAGGCGGCTAACCCTCGACGCCGCTGCTCAGAAGAATCCTTAAGCTCTTCCTCCGTGGAGATCAGAATCACTGCTCCCACCCCCGTCCCTTTGATGGAGGAAGGTGGCGAGGACAAACCTCAGGCTTATACAGAGAAAACTTCTGATGAGCCAAGTGACGAGGGAGCAGCTCAGACTGTCAAACACAAATTTACCTTCTCCTTTGATGTAGTTGGTGAAGCTCCTCACATAGTCAGCGAATTAGAGAATATCACCTGCTCTGAGGGCAACATTGCTGTGCTGGAGAGCGTAATCGCAGGTGAGCCTACTCCAGAAGTCACATGGTATCATGATGATGTTTGTCTAAAAGTCACAGCTGGAAAGTACAGAGCTGAGGTTGATGATAAATTACACAGGCTGTATATCAGCAGTTTTACATACACTGATGCTGGAGTGTACAAATGTGTTGCTAGAAATAAGCTTGGGGAGGTTACAAGTGTCTCTGATGTGTCATTTGAAGTTGCAGAGCCTGTGCAGTTTTCACAGGATGATGGTTTTACTTCATCTGTGAGAATGAGGAAGTCTCCAGTTGGTTTAACTGATGATGCCAAGAAATCTGCCATCACTCACTCTGACACTAGATTTCAGGTGAAAGATAAACCTTTGAGTTCACAAGCTCCATCTGAAGTGGCTGCTAAAGCCCCAAAATCCAGACCTGGCCTCTCTAGAGAGGCCCCAACCATATCTGGCTGTGGTCTGCCGGCATCTGCTGCTGTGATTAAAGTTTCTCAGATCAAACAAGCATTTGAGTCAGACTCACCTGTTGCATTGCTGACATCCCCCTCTCCTGAGGGGCAAAGAAAGGAAACGCTTTTCCCTGAGGAGTTTATTCCTGCTGTTTCCTTTGACCAGCAGGAACAGGTAATAGAACCTGACACCATGCATGCTGAAGCTGGTGAAAGACTTGCTGCTACTTCGATAACAGTAAATCCAGATTCTACCAAAGCTGCACCTGCTGCAGCAGAACCAGATTTCCCTCAAGTTCCTGCTGGGTCCAAACCTATCTCTAAGACTGCCCAGCCCACGTCTTCTCTGATGGAAAGCAGTGACATCTGCCCCGTGTCTGGTGATGTTGAAGAGGGAGCAGTTTTAGCTGAACGCCACAGTGCAATTAAACAGTTTGTAAAGGAAGTGCAAGAGTCACCAGAGCTAGTCAGGCCTAAGCCACGCAAACCTGCTTCTCCTCCTGACCAAATGGAGGCAGGTGAAGTGGAGATGGTTCGTACATTTGACAGAACTAGCAGCTTCATTCCTTTCCATCCCGAAAAAGTCTCCACTGCAAAACGCTCTGTAAGATCTTCAACCACGACCGAAGAAGCTGTTAAACCTAAACGATTATCTGAATCTCACAGACCTGAGAGACAAAGTGCAGCTGCAAGTTCTTCCACGGTTCCCTCACAGTCTGTCGGTATGGATCTCTCGAGGTATGCTGAAGAGGATAGTGCTGTGGAGGCAGGGACACAATTTATGAAACAAGAGATTAAAGGAATTAGTGAAGGATATGTGTTTATTCCAGATGTAGAGCTTGTGAGTGGGGAGGCTGAACTTCTTGGTGAGGAGCTGATGTCCATTGCAGAACCCTCTATGGACAGCGGTGTCTTCTTTAGTATGCCGGACTCCGATGTGACAGAAGTAGCAGAGGAACCATCTGGTGATGTAGTTGAGCCTCTTACACAAATGAAGGATGAAGATGGGAGGATTGATGTCCATGTGAGGCCAGAACCTAAACCACTTATTGTGAAGCCAAAAGTGGACAGGGTTAAACAGCTTGATCAGCCTGGGGACGCTGCTGCTGAGGGACCTCAGGGCCACGTTACATCGGTACAGAAAAGAGTTAGTTTAGACAAGGCTGCAGCTGAAGCTGGGGGAGCAGCTGCAGCAGTTGGCTCCATGGAGGAAGAGGAGGTCACTTTTGGTGCTGTGTATGACTACTACAACCCTCCAACAGACTGGGGAAGGCCTCTGTCCCCCGAGTCTGAGATGTCCATAGAGATTGGCAGCACTGTGAGCGAAGAGATACCTGAGGTAGCTGAGAGGTTCTACACCCCGGGCTCATCTACCGAGATTTCTCAACCAATTGCAGAGTCATTCCACAGTCCAAAGTCTCCAGTGTCCTTCCATACTCCCAGTTCTGGTACACCTGGTGGGTTTATGACCCCTCAGGAATATCCCTTCTCCCCTGTGGAACATAAGAGACCGTCCACAGGAGACTCCAGCGAGAGGTTCTTCTCGCCAGTTCAGTTCCTGACATCTCCTGCTGATGAGGTCATTGAAACGACTCCCCCTGGAGTCAGTGTCGATGAGAATCGATTCCTCTCCAAAGGAAGAGGGTCTTTGTGCTTGGCGACCCTTCAGGAGAAGGTCCAGGGAATCCCTCCTGCCTTCCTCAAACCTCTCATTAAGAAGCGAGTGTTTGAAAATGACTCGCTGACATTTTATGCTGAGGTGTTTGGCCTGCCTTCACCTGAGGTGAAGTGGTTCTGTAACAAAGCCCAACTGCTGGCAAATGATAGAATCAAAATGGACAGAGATGGTGATAGCATCTCGCTAACAGTTCACAATGTCACTAAAGCCGACCAGGGGGAGTATATCTGCGAGGCTGTGAACTATGTCGGGGAAGCCAGAAGTGTTGCTTTAGTGGTCGTTGTATCACAGGAAGTGAGGTTCATGCCTGCCCCACCTGCTGTCACCCATCAGCATGTGATGGAGTTTGATGTGGAGGAGGATGACTCTTCTCGTTCTCCATCTCCTCAGGAGATCTTGCTCGAAGTAGAATTAGACGAAAATGAAGTGAAAGAATTTGAGAAACAGGTTAAGATCATCACCATCCCTGAGTACACAGCCGACAACAAGAGCATGATCATATCTTTGGATGTGTTGCCGAGTATTTACGAGGAGGGTGCTGTGGACTTTGTCACCCAGGAGCACAATGATTTGAAAATAGCTTTTGAGGTCACGGAGATGCCTCCAAGGTTCATCAATCCCATCTGTGACATGGAAACCCCAGAGGGTACCACTGTCATGTTTGAGTGCTCACTGATGGGAATTCCATCTCCCATAGTTTCCTGGTTCAAAGGTGACAAAAAGATTCCTCACAACAACAAAAAATACTTGCACTCATCCGACGGAGACAACCACTTCCTGAAAATTGGCAAAGTCACCACCCAGGATAGTGGAGTCTACACATGCAGGGCTATTAACGTGGTTGGGGAGACTCTGTGTAGGGCCTCTTTGGTCGTGTTAAGCTCTAAAGCTTTCTCAGGGAAGACAAGGGGCAGGGAGTTGACTGCTGTGTCTCTCGGAAGTGCTAAAGTTCAGCCGCAGAAGTTCGACTTAATGGTTGGCAGCACATCGTTTGATGGCGAACAGGTGTCAGAAATTGAGCTTGAGTTTGAGTTTGAGCAGGAGGCAGATGAGTCACAGCGGGCAGTCAGGCTGGTGGCCAACACTGACAATGAAATGAGCGAACAGGGAGAGAAGTACGTCAGCATTAACTTTGATGTGTTTGCCGAGCCAGCCAAAGACGACAAGGTGGAGTTCAAAGGGAAGTCCTCTGACATGTGCAGCTTCCAGTTCCAGGTGACCGAGACACCCCCTAAATGTGTCATCCCTTTGACTAATGTTACAGCAGCGGTAGGGACGCCCGTTATCCTGCAGTGTCTCGTTAGTGGTAAGCCAAACCCCATGGCAGAGTGGTATAAAGATGGAGACCGCGTCACTGACAGCAGGTGTATAATTCAGGAGAAAACTGCAGGCCATTTCAATCTGCTCATTACTAATGTGACCCAGAGTGATGCTGGCGAGTACAAGTGCATAATCCAAAACACAGCTGGTTGCATTGAAACTACAGCGCTGCTAAAGGTGTTTTAAAGCTTGAAGGATCTGGGGCTGGTTGCACAAAGATAAACTCACTGTCCAAGTTCTTTTTATTGTACAATGATGATATTTGAGAAGTTTAAGCAGGTTCTTTTCTGGTTGTACTAAAATTTTGTTTCGCAAAATTGAAATAAAATCATGGCTGACCAAGCAAACATAAAGGTTTTTTGTTTGAAAATGTAAATGTTGAGGAATTTAACAGGAAATGTTTCCACAGTTATGGGGTTTCTTTTCATCGCATGCTTTAAATTGTTTACAAACTACATTTCTTCCATATTGTTGGTTTGCAGAAGCCATATTTTGTTGTTACCATTGAAACACAACTATTAGAATGCTGAGTGTCTCTTTTGGCTAAAATAGTTTTATTTTTGTGTAATCCGTGTTATGGAAAATAAGAAAATTAAAATATTTAAGTAATCTTTATGCAACCAGCCCAAAATCATGTCTAAAAACAGTGTGTGTACGAAAAATGAAAAGTTAGAGGAAAAAAAAGTTTAGTTCAGACGTTGATTTATTTAAGTTGTGTAAACACAACAGTTGTTTTATTTAAATTGTTGTTAGAAGACATCTGGGTTTATGTTTGGTTTTTGTTATCGGGTTACATTTTAAGAGAGTTAAGTTTGAAAATTTATATCACTGATTTGAAAATCAGTGATATAAACTCGCACCTTTACAACCCACTGACAACAAAGTGCTGTGTTTTATCCAAACAGTTTATACTTAACATCCAACAAGGAGGAATGTGTGTGACAGAAATACATATCATTAACATTTTTAATTATTTTTTTTGTTAAATTTCTGAGTGTTTGTCAGAAGCTGCAGAGCCAAAGTAATGATTTCACTGAAAGTTTGACTTTTCTTTTAAAATGATCTGTATTTGGAAGTTTATTAGGACTGGGATTAGACGTTAAGGAATCAATAAACCAGGACAAATTTAAGCGATATTGTAGATTTAACTCGTGTTGTGTTTAAACGAGAAAGCAAACTCTGGTTTCTTACTGAATTTTGTCATTTTGTGCAAAACAAAGTTTTTTAAATGAGTCACTACACTGTTTGAATAATAAACATATTTAAAAAGCAGTAAACAAATGTATCACTTTGACAGGATTAATGTTATTTTGATCGAATGAAAACTAATCTCAGTCCTCAGATTAAATTCTAGTCTGTAGTTGAATCAAATAGGAATTTGGAAACTATCAAGAATATATTGTCATACTGCTGACTCCTGTTGTTGCCGGTGTGATTTATCAGTTTTGTTTTTGTTTGTGTGTTGTTAGGAGTTTTTGCCTTGTGTGAATGATATTTTGGAGAGTTGATAATTCATAGAGTTAAAAGATTGGTAACAAATTTAAAAGAAACTGAATAATACTGTGAAACTTTTATAAAAACACAAGTTCTGATGTCTTGTAAATATGTGTAATTTTAGGAGTGTATGCGTAGCATTTACCAGAAAAAATAAATAAGTCTGGCATTCAGATAGAAATGTATGGTTTATTTGTACAGACATCATGTTGGTTTGTGTAAGAGTTTATATAATAAAAAATGTTGACGTAAAATTTCAGTCTCAGCTGTTTTTGTTCTTTTTTAACAAATAAATAATTTGGTGCGTGTTGGTTATCCACATGGTCCCTCATCACCTTTACGCCAAAATACGGGTGTCAAAAACTGCCTCTGTGTTGTCGGAGTTTAATACCAGTGCCAAAAACCCTTACCAACCAAAACCAACGTTCTCCTGAGCTTTGAGATTCAAATGTATGTTTGGTCTATTAACCTTTAATAATAACTTAAATAGGTCATAGGTGATTTAACTGCAAAGCCTAAAGCCTGGATCAGATTACAGGGGTTTCTGGGCAGGTTTCACCCTGATTCACTAATCCTGGGTTTAAAAATACAACCTTAAAACTCCAGAACTGCTCGTTGAAACATTGCGATCGCAGAGATCATTTCAAACACGTTTTAACTTTCGTATTTAAAGTGTGTGATGGTTTATGATGATGTGTGGATGTGTAGTGTACGCACAAGTGAATGGGAGATGCAGATGTATCAGATGCAGTCTAGCCCTTGAGGCTAATGTTAGCTAGCATCCAGTGGGGTGCGAATTGCAATCAGCTGTACTGATGTCTAATTCAAACCCTTTTGGATAACTATGACCTGGATGAGTTAAACCTTAACAGATGTTAGCTAGCATGCTGCTGTTAACAGCTATTAGCATGTTGTCAAATAATTACATGTGAAATAACTAGAGATTTTGTTAAATCTTGCAGTTTGTGCATGTTCTAGACAGAAGACAGTCAGTGAAGATTCTCATTTTGTGCGTGATACAACCAGACTTTTAAACTCCTGCAGTCTGAGCCTGGCTTTGGATTAAAAAAAAGACATGCTTAAATGATGTTACAAAAAATATACATTTTAAATCAAACTACTTTCTTAGGTGGAGAAATGGTCAAATAACATCTCTGTTTGGGTGAACCTTTTTTGTTACTGGTTGAGCCAATCTTTAATATTTTTGTATAAAGTTTATATATTTCCTCACATATGTTGTATCTGTATAGTAGGGTTGTCTGCTCATAATTACTTAGTCAACTAATATGTAATTAGGGTTTCCATAAACTGGTTTTAATGTGGGTCTATTATTAAATAAATGTTCAAAAATATTCTTTTGCCTTTAAAAAAAATTACAAAAATGGTCAACTTATCAATCAGTTGGGGAAAAAATATTTTGACTATTAGTTGACTAAGAAGTTTTCTGTTCTGGGACAGCTCTAATCTTTGCTTTATTGATTTAATTGTTAATATTGTAGCTTATTGTTTTGTGGATATTGTTATCAGTGTTGCTCAATATTTCCTGACAGAGCGTTGTAGCACCACCATCACCACTGTGGAAGAACAAGAGGAAACCTACTACACTGGTGTCCAGTTACCTCAGAAAACAAAAACACTTGAACTCAAGCCAGAGTCCAAACATTATTCTTCGACCTTAGAGAAGAAAAAAGAAAAGCCAGTTTTCCTCAGCCAGCTCTCCCCAGCAGCTGTAACCATGGGGGAAACAGCCCGGTTTACTGTCAGAGTGTCTGGTTTCCCAAAGCCAACTGTTCAATGGTCTCACAATGGCAAAGTGATAAAGAGCTCTTCTGTATACAAGCTGATTGAGGAGAAGGAGGAGTACATGTTAGTGATCACCCAGGTCACATCTGAGTATGAGGGCGAGTACTCTTGCACTGCCACCAACAGGTTTGGCCAGACAACATGCACCACATACCTTGAAGTGAAAAAGACTGATGTTAGTCAGGCAGAGAAATGGGTTGAGAAGATGTTCAAGGTCACAGGTCAGCCTCCAACTTTCACAGTTCAGATCCAGCCTGTGAGGTGCTCAGAAGGTGGAGAGGTTTCCTTCAGTTACAAAGCCAGCGGTGATCCAGTCCCCGATGTGAAATGGTTCAAGGGGGCTTTTCAGATCCAACCCAGTAGAAACTGTGTGGTTGTAGCCAACCCAGATGGATCTGGCTACATCAATATTAAGAGCGTCAAACAGGAAGACAGCGGCCTGTACACATGTAAGGCCTCCAACCAGTTTGGGGAGGCGTCTTGTAGTGCCGAGCTTGTTGTTTTCAGAGAATCGGTCTCTGTTTCTCGCAAACAGGAACAGCTGACAGTGGTGCAGAAGAAAGGCTATAAGGTTTCAGTGACAGAGCAGGCAACAGAGTCCCGCTTGTACCAGGTCAGCCTCCCAGGCCAGGACAGAGCTAGGTCAGATCAGATGGTTTACACCATTGGCACTGAGGACCGACAGATAATTCCCAGTGAGCAAGTGGGCACCCTTAGAGAACTGGATATCTCTGCTGCCACTATTAATCGTGAGCAGCTGACTCACCAGGCAGCAGTGCTTCAGTCTCATGAGATAGAGGAGAGGGTGTCTGTGGTTCCTACCCACCCATCTCAGGTTTCAGCAATTCCTGCAAAACAGCTTCACATGGCAGCATTTACATCGTCTGTCGAAGAGAGCCAGGACCTCACAGAGCAGCACTGTGATCGCATTCAAAGCCCTGAGGTCATTGAGCTTCAGGCGGCGAGAGAAAAGAGGTCAAAGGTGATGTCAGCTGTTGCTGAGGAGCTCACCCCACTTTCTACTGTTAGCACTGAACCTCTGGCTGACAGGAAGTCTGCTACTGTCAAGCCCACCTCAGAACCTAAACATCTATTCAGTGGTCATCAAGTTGAGTCGCAACTGTCCATCCTAAAAGAGCACTCTCAGTATATTCCCAAACCACAGGAAGAGAAGGGTTACAAGGTTAAGGAAGGTGTCAAGATTTTATACTCAGCTCAGTCTGCAGAGAAAAGGGTGCTTGCAGAGGGCCACACAACTGAACTGGCAACTGCAGAATCTGCTGTTAAGTCCTCTGGACGGAAAGAGCAGCACCGACCTGTCCTGGCCTCGGTCAGTGAGTCTAAACAGACTCTTACCAAGGAGACTAAGTTCTCCATGCAGAGGCCAGATGAAGAGACAGCCCATCTCTGCAAGGATAAAATGATGAAGGCAGCCCTAACTGCTGAGGAAAAGCGAATGCTGCAGGCTGAGCCCACTCAGCAGCTGCCAAGTCTGGACAGTGCACTGTCCATTCAGTCACAGGTAGAAGGAGAGCAGTTACTGCACCTGCAGGTCATTACAGATCAGGACCTCCTTCCATCTGAGAAGAGCTTTACCTGTGAGAAACCAGCAGCAGAGCAGGCAGGTACCAGGAAAAGTCCCACTCTGCTTCACACTGTTAGCCAGGATGAGCAGAGGACAGTCATTTGTGAGGACACATCAGAATTTGAGGCCAAGGCTAGCACTGTGACAGTCCAGCCCCAGACAGAGGCCCCTACTCTGCTGCATCTGCAGTCAACCCAACCTGTGGAGGCACTGCCCAAAGAGGGCATTCTCTCAATTGAGAATCCTGACCAACAGGTGGCAGCACAGAAACAAGAAAAGTCAAGGAGTCATGCAGCCATTTCAGAGGAGAGAAGGGAGCTCACAGCAGATTATCACACAGAGCTGGATTTGTCGGTGACTGGCATTCAGTCTCAGCTTCGAACTGAGCCCAGGCCTCAAAACATCCTCCAGCTCTCCTTCCAGCCCATGCAGCTGCCAAAGGAGACACCAGTTACTACTGATGTCAAGCAGCAACGAGCTTTGGTGCAGAAGGAGGATCGCTTGAATCTGATGCATGTCACCATGGTGGCAGACAGTCAGGCTTTAGAAGAGGGTCACACTGAGAGTCTTACAGTGGTGGACAAATTCACCTGTCAGACAGCTGTAGAGCCAAGAGTTCCTACTGAGCCAATCCAAATTGAGGAGAAGGAGATCTCCACTGAGAGTAGTGTCCTCCTAGAGGCGGCAGAACAGGACTTTGCTGTTCAGATCCAGGAGGGCCAGTCAGTCAGGCAGTCGATAGTGATGGACGAGAAGCGAGTGTTGACCGGTGAGCTCTCTCAGGAGATCAAGAAGTCTGAATCCACTAAAGTCAGTATTACCACACAGCCCAAACTGTCCTTTATGGCAACAGAATCAAAGGATAACACCGCTCTTCCCAAAGAGATGACATTTGTGATTCAGATCCCTAAACCGTCCAGTCTGAATATACGGCGTCAGCTCAGAGATGCCCTTCAGTCTGCTGTGGCCAGTGACCAGCCAGTCTTACTGGCTGACATCGTAGGTAGGTTACATGCTGTAGAGGTGCAGGAGGTCAAGGTTCAAAGAGAACCCAAGAGGGCCATGTTTACATACCTGATCACAACAACAGGTGCCCCCATGGAGATCACTCTGGCTTTTGAGGGTAAATATCCTCAGACAGCTGACTTCAGAACTGAACTCCAGGCAGCTTTCCACTCCATAGTATACCAGGAAGCCCATGTTCTTACTTCAGAGCAGCCGGGCACCATGCAGCTAGACAAACCTCAAAGGGCTCAGGTCACTTCGGCCCGTTCTAAGCAAATGCTGTCATCCACAGTTGAGACAGTGAGTGTGGCAGAGAGTGCGGTGGATTTCACTGCTGTTAAATCTCAGGCTGCTGCACTTAAGACCGAGTCTAAAATGGCAGTTGAATGTGCTGCAGCTCAGCAGCAGGTTGTAGTGGAGGAATCCAAGGCAGCAAAGATGGAGCAGACCATCTCATCCCAGATCAAAGTTTCCACTGAGGCTCACATGGCTTTTGAGCAGTCGGCCCAGGTGTCAAAACAGGAAGTGAGGTCAGTTACAGTGAAAAGTAGAGACAAAGATGTAGGAGCAGCTATAGTGACCACCGCCCTGCCTCCTACCACGGTCCCCAGCGAACAGGTGGTGGAGGTCAGCATCCAGAAGGAGCGCAGGGAGGAGATCTTCAAAGAGGAGATCATAGTCTCCAGGCCAGAACAGAGAGAATACCCTGAAATTGTCACCTCCCTTGAAGACTTATCGATAGACGAAGACAGTAAAGTAACCTTTAGCACCACTATTAAGTACGTCACAAAAGTAAGCTGGTTTTTCAATGGGCAATTGTTGAAATCTGGCAAAGAGTTCAAGTGTTCCAAAGACCACGACACATACACATTGGTTATCAACAAAGTTGTCAAGGAGAGGCATCAAGGAGAATATGTTTGTGAGGCTGAGAATGAAGCCGGCAGGACTACAACATCTTCAAGACTCACTGTGGTCTCAAGAGGTTTGATAATAGGAAAAAAATCAATGTATCATTCATTCATTCACCCATTTTCTATGAGAACAACTAATCATTCACATGAATCGGTTCATTCAAGACCTTTCTCCTCACATGAAATGATGCATTTGTCACTTTGGTTTCTTTATTCATTTCATAGCTCGGCATGAGCACCCCTAGCAGGGCACATCCTTATCAGGATGGTACTAACTCACCATGTCTTGTTTGTTCTACATCATTATATGGTCAATAATTGCCTAAAGACCAGGACTGTCACAGCCCTGCAGGTTTTGCTTAAGGCTTTCTAGTCTTAAAGCATCTTGCTACAATGGTTGTCAAGATCCTGGCCTTTAGACAACTTTCATGGTCTTTCCATGGTCACTTTGGCATGTCATTTGCAACAGGTTCCTTTCTTTCAAACCCATGGTTTGTCACATTTCTTACGGTCCATTGTCTTCACATCGCCAGTGTCTCTCTGCATGCTTTCAGGGCTTCAACCTGACATTGCTTCATCTTTCATAAACTCTTTGTTTCTCCCACTTACAGCCTGAACCCTAGCCCCATGAGAGTCATATCCAATGTTAGCATCTCCCATCGGGCTGATTTTTATGAAACCATGGGGCTAATGTTCTTGCTATTTTCTCCTTTACAGTCACTCCTGAGTTGCCCACCATTGTTGTACATTCCACCATTCTTGTTCCTGATCTCACTTATTTTACATGAGTATCTTTGATTCTTTTACTGACATCTTTCTTTTTAATTTGTCTGCGTGTGCCTCAGTGCCACCTGTGTTTAGGCAGAAAATCACACCTCTGGAGATAAACGTCGGCAGCCACGCCAAGTTCGAATGTGAAATCGAGGATGCTCCCAGTGTGACCTTCAAATGGTATAAGTCTGGCATTGAGATCAAACAGAGCGAGAAGTACAGGGTCCTCAGCCGACACACCAGTTCATCCCTGGAGCTCCTGAACCCGGTCAAAGCTGACAGCGGTGAATACACCTGCAAGGCTTCAAACCAGCATGGCACTGACAGCTGCACAGCCTCACTCGTTGTCACCGGTAAGACCCAAGTGGGATCTTTTTTTTAAATTATTGTTTGTGTCTATGAGAGAGAGAGAATTATATATACACACATTTGCCCTGTGTTTTACCCTGAATCATTATGGTGCAATGTGGAATTGATGATTTTTTTATTAGCTGGATTTGGTGTCATGATTGGCAAGACATAATGACATTAAGGCTCAAAGTTTATCATGTTTAATCCTGCACCGACCACCAAGTTGAGATTGCACACATTGGTATTTTTGATTTTTTGATTTTGTATTTTTCCACTCCTTAAAATTTGCTCAACTTTTTTGTATGTTCTACCTGCTCTCCATAGAAATGTACCCACCGGTATTTGTATCAAAACCAGATCCAATGACTTTATATGTGGGCAAACAAGCTGTGTTCCAGTGCTCACTCACTGGATCCTCACCCATGGACGTTGTCTGGCATAAGGACAACATAGCCATCTCCTCCGGAGGGAACTATGTCATGAAATGTGAAAAGAACAAGTATTCACTTCACATTAAAATTCTTGAGCTGACTGACCAGGGAGTGTACCTGTGCAAGGCCTCCAACAGTGTTGGCACTGCTACTTTTACCACAGAGCTCAAGGTTATCAACAAGCCCAGCTTTGTTAAAACCGTTGAGCCGGTTTCAGCCGCTGTCAATGACCCGCTGAGACTGGAGTGCCAGGTGGACGAGGACACTGGTGTGACCATCACCTGGACCAGGGATGGCAAAAAAGTCCACCAGAGCATGGAGTGTAAACTGTCCTTTGAGGACAAAGTGGCTGTTGTTGAGATTCCCAAGTCCAAAGTGAAGGACTCTGGGAAATATGTTTGCACAGCCACAAATGAGGCTGGAAGCTCATCCTGTGAGGCTTTGGTAACAGTGCAAGGTAAGATCTTAGAGATGATCTTTCCATTAGCTTTGATGAAAACACTCATCTCTTGAACTGGGCTAGTGGATTATTATCGCTGACTACTGTTTTTAGTCAACAGCAAGCTGACACTAACACTCTGCACTGCTTTCTTCTTTTGCATTTTCTTTTTTGCTGTTTTCCGTCTTGGTTATTTTGTTTGTTTATTCTCGTTCTTTTGACAATGTTTAAAAATCTTGGTGTGTTTGAACTAAAAACTCATTTCAGAGCCGCCTACCTTTGTCAAGAAAATGGAGCCTAAGATTATTTGGAAACAAGGTATAGCTGCACGCTTACAGTGCACTGTTAAAGGATCACCTGAACTTCACATCCACTGGTTCTGGAATGAGAGAGAGCTTAGTGATGGTGAAAAATATAAAATCTCCTTCAAGAGTGGAGTTGCCACTTTGGAGATACTAAACCTTCTGGTCACAGACAGCGGGAGCTACACCTGTGAGGTGTCAAATAATGCTGGCAGCGAGAGTTGCAACACCCTTGTAGCTGTTAAAGGTTTGTCAAATCTTGGCTTTTACTTTACACTCACCGTTCAAGTAAGCGAACCTTTGGTATTAACGGCATGCTTATCCTTTTGGTGCTCAGAGCCACCGTCCATTAGAAAAGAACTGCAGACACTTGAGGCGGTGAAGGGAACTGCAGCTCAGCTGGAGTGCGAGATCACAGGAACAGCTCCTTTTGAAATCAGCTGGTTAAAAAATAAGAAAGTCATCAGCACTGATCAGAAATATAAGATAATCTCAGAAGATACCTTGTCAAGGCTTGAGATCCAGACCTTTGAAAGTGCAGATGTTGGAGATTATCAGTGTGTCATATCCAATGATGTGGGGAAAGTCACCACTAAGGCTGTAGCTAAACTTAAAGGTTAGTAAAAATGATTTAAATGGATTTGTCTTATCAACTAAGGTATAATCTTGTGCTTTAAGTTTAGTTTTTAACCTATGATGTGTTTTTGTAGAGCCACCAACTTTCTCAAAGAGGGTTGAGAGTGTTACAGCTGTGTTGGGAAATACAGTGAAACTACAGGGAACCATTAAGGGCTCAGCTCCCATCACGGTTAAATGGATGAAAGATTCTGACGTACTGAGAGATGATGATCCAAACATCAAGATGACGTTTGAAAATAACGTTGCTTGCTTGTTAATAACAACAGTGGCCATCAGCCATGGTGGCAAGTATTCGTGCCAAGCTGAGAATGAGGCTGGACATCAGAAATGCGAAGCTACTTTGACTGTGCAAGGTCAGATGATGCAGAGATACTCATTTTAGCTTCTATAGTTTTGTAGTTTCTTCTTTTTAAACTCTTTTAGCTTAATAACTAATGAACTTGTCTTATCTCAGAACCTGCCAGAGTTGTAGAACCTGCAGAGTCCATTAGTGTGACTGCAGGCGACTCCGCCACATTGGAGTGCACAATTTCTGGAAGCCCAGACCTTAAAGTTAAGTGGTTCAAAGACGGGAAGGAGATGATCAGTGGCCGTAAATATAAGATGACCCTGAAGGACAATGTTGCCACCATGAAGATTCTTACTGCAGAAAAAGGAGACACTTCAGAGTACAAGATGGAGGTGTCCAATAAAGTTGGAAAAGACCAGTGCACATGCTCAGTCACTGTCTTAGGTTAGCTCCTGGCTCCTGCTTCTTTAACATTTAATCATGATTTTGTTTTTTTATAAATGATAAAATTATAACAACTCTTAGTTTCTAACAACTTCTTCAGAAATCCACAGTTGTTGGTTACATATTTAATGCATTAGATGTTTTTTCCTCAACGACCAGATCGGATAATGCCTCCAACTTTCACCAAGGCCCTGAAAAGAGTTGATGGTAACATTGGTAATGACGTCACCATGGATTGTAAGGTGTCTGGGTCGCAACCCATGACCATAGCTTGGTTCAAAGACGACCAAGAGGTTGCACCTGGATCCAAATTCCAGCCTGAATTCAAAGACAACTCTGCAACGGTGCAAATCATTCGGCTGGAGAAGGCCGACTCTGGAGTTTACAAATGCAGAGCCACCAATTCAGCGGGCTTTAAAGAAACCAGCGGCACGCTCTATGTCAAAGGTTATGAATGCTTGGCTTGTGTTATGCTCCTATTTGTTGTGTACAATTGTTAAATGATTTCATGCTAACAGGAAATGCAACCTTTCTTTTGTTTATGGCTTCCAGAGCCCCCAGTGTTCACAGTGAAACCAGACAACCAGGATGTTATACCAGGAACCACTGTTTGCTTCAAAGCAGGCTTCACTGGAACAGCTCCTTTAGCTGTTAAGTGGTTCAGAGAGGACAAAGAGATTATAACCGGAGGCACATGTTTCATAAAGAAAGATGCCTCTTCAAGCTCTTTGGAGCTTCACTCTGTGAAACCCAGTGACTCGGCTAAATACACATGCCAAGTATCCAATGATGCTGGGAAGGTTGATTGCACCACAGTCCTCTTTGTGAAAGGTGCCCGTCTTCATTGTCATGTGTAGCTGCATGAAAATGTCTTCATATTCTTGAGTGACATCAACATTTCTTTCGGTACTAACCTAATGTCTTCTGTCATGAATGTTAACCTCTTCTCTCAGAACCTCCTGTGTTTGTGAGGAAGCTTGAGGCAACCAAGCTCATCACCAGCGGCAACTCCTCCAGGTTGGAGTGCAAAGTGACGGGCAGTCCCGTCATCAGTTTTAAGTGGTTCAAGGATGAGATGGAGATCAGCTCTAGTCCTAAATATACAATGAGCTTGACTGACTTAGTGGCGTCTCTGGAAATAGTGAACTGTGCAGTAGAGGATAGTGGTGAATATGTCTGTGTGGCGTCCAGTGAGGCTGGGAGTGATCGCTGCAGCAGTACAGTTACAGTCAAAGGTTGGTTTAGGTTTACAGAGTTTTCAGTGATTTGATTTCCTCACATTTTGTATTGTCAAGACTTATTGTGATATTGAAGACACTTCACTTTTCTTTACTTCTAATGATAACATCAAGGGTGTTTATCCTGCCAAGGTGACGTAATTTAGAGCAGCTGGTGAGACTCTGGCTAAAATGGGGTGTTGCCTCTCTGACGGGTAAACACTAAAGATGTCTTGCCTGTCATTAGAGCTGAAGAAGTCATTCAGAAAAAGTATCTTCAACCTCACAATAAATCAATCAATTTAACCTTTTTTTAAAATTTGTCATAGTTGTGTTGGTCTAGTTAACACATCCGTTGTTCTCTTCTAGAGCCACCGTTGTTTGTGCGTAGCTTCGAGTCCAAAGATGTGGTGAAAGGTTCAGAGATGATGCTGGAGGGCCAAGTCTCTGGTTCTGCCCCTTTCACTGTGTCTCTTTACAAAAACTCAAAGCCGATTAGAAATGACAAGAGACACAGGATCACTGTGAAAGACGACCTGATCGCCCTGCAGGTGCTTGCAGTAGAAGCAGGGGACGTTGGTTTGTACCAATGTACTGTTGAGAATGAAGTAGGCAAGGCCTCCTGTGATTGTCAAGTGACACTAAAAGGTTTGTTTAGATGTTATGGACATATCTTTAAATCAACTACTCCTATTTTAAAAGCCTACAGTTCAAATCTCTCCATACCTCAAAACCCTCGCAAAGCTAACTAGCTTCCCTCTTTGCTCATTCTGATCTGGCAACACTCAGTAGGTATTAGCATTTACAGGATTTATTTCAAGCAGGCTAGTGTGGGACCCCTTCCATTGGGCGGACAGACTTGCAATATAGATAATATAGATAATAAAGAGCAGAACCATTCTTACACCTAATTGATCAATATGCCTAATCAGTGGATGGTCTTTTTTTTTTTTGCTTCTGATGTAAAAACAGGGCATCTCTTTCATAAAACCAACAAAATCTTGTGTTTTGAGCATAGAAATACATCTACTGAGCCAGGTTTATTTTATATAGAACCACTATGCATAATTTAAATATCTCCCTTGGATCAGGATTTGGAGACAATACTGTTAACCATTTAAATACTCCCCCAGACACTCTGATTGGACCAAACTCCATCAGGCTGAGCTGATTCTCAGTGGATGACTTTGAAGCATTAACTTTGTAGAAAAGACTGAGCATGTGGGATGACTTTGCGAGGCTATATGTAATACTTTATAGAGACACTGATAATACTTGTGTAATTTTCTTTTCCTTGTAGAACCTCCATCATTTGTGCAAAAGCTGGGGAACATCAGCTCCTTGGTGGGCACTGAGGTTTCTCTGCAGTGCAGTCTGAAGGGTTCAGAGCCCATGACTGTGTCCTGGATGAAAGACAACCATGAGCTCAAAGAGGCTGAGCACATTCAGATTACATATGAGAACAAGATTGCTGTGCTGCACATCACCAACTTACAGAACAAACATGGTGGCAAATACTCTTGCCAGGCTCAGAATCAGGCTGGGAGCCAGACATGTTCTGCTGTATTGACAGTCAAAGGTTGGTTGAGAGGCTCAAACTCTGTTTGTACCTCAATTTGCATCCTTCTAATGATGCGTTCAGGGAATCCTTACCAACTTATAGAGTAACGTTTATAAGTTTACCAGCAGGACAATGAACAACAGTTGTAAAGTCTGAGTCTGGTTCTGCAGTTCATGAGTTCCCAGAGTGTGAGAATCATGATATTTCTCTTTAACACTTGATTGATATAAGTCATAAAGCCTTCAGGTAGTGATGTGTCCATCCTGCTAACAGTCAACTTTTTTTGGTCGCCTTTATTTACATCCTGCAGGAAATTTTTCACCTGTTTTAGCCAACAAACACATTGGGAATAAATAATTTTACATGATCTTTTCACAACCTTATAAGTTGATAAGAATATCTGACGATGCATCTCTAGTCTGGTGTTGACTCCAGTTATTGGTACATCACTGTTCAGTAATTTCGGTTCGAGATTCTTTCACTGACTGTTTTGTTTTGACGTCTCAGAGCCAGCTAAGGTTACAGAGGAAGCCAAGTCCATCAGTGTGACTCAGGGCGATCCAGCCACACTGGAGGCCAGGTTCTCAGGCACAAAACCACTGAAGGCCAGATGGCTAAAGGCTGGCAAGGAGCTGACCTCAGGCCAGAGGTTTAAAGTACACAGCACAGACACCAGCTCTGTGCTCAAGATTATGAAAACTGACAAAAGTGACGGTGGTGAATACACCTTTGAGGTTTCAAATGATGTTGGCCAAAGTTCTTGTGAGGCCACCCTCACCATTCTCGGTCAGTTCTTAATTTGTATCCTAGTATTTAAAGATTGCTAACATCGTTCTATGAATATTCTTTGTCACTCTCTGGTTTGCTTCTGTTTATATTAGATCAAATAATTCCACCATCTTTTACGAGAAAACTGAAGCAGACAGAAGGTATCAAAGGGTCGTTTGCTCACCTGGAGTGTCTTGTATCTGGCTCCCTGCCAATAACCATTCAATGGTATAAAGATGAGACAGAAATCCAGACCGATGAGAAACACAAATGCACGTTCTTTGAGAATGTTGCTTTCCTGGAAATCTCTAATCTCAACAGTAAAAACAGTGGAAGTTATACCTGCATCGCTAGAAACAAAGCCGGAACTGTCCAGTGCTCTGGGACCTTGTTTGTCAAAGGTTTGACCCCAGTTTATATTTGTTATATTTATCAGTAGGTGGACATTTCTAATCAAGGTGTAGATGCACATTTGAAAGGATCTTTCACAAGCAATAATTCATTTTTCTCTTCCAGAACCACCATGCATACTTGAAAAGCCTGAATCCATGAATGTTTTGCCTGGTTCAAAGGTTCAGTTTAATGTGTTGTTCTCTGGTACACCACCACTGACCGCCAAGTGGTTTAAAAACAAGAAGGAGATTGTATCCAGTACCGATTGTTTGGTGATCAAAGATAACACCTCGAGCTCACTGGAGCTCTTCTTTGCCAAAACCTCTGATTCTGGAGACTATGTCTGTGAGATACAGAATGATGTTGGCTCCACTTCCTGCCAGGCAACACTCTTTGTCAAAGGTTATCATCCTTTATATGAGTGAGGGTAGATATATTTGTCCCCATCCATCTGTTCTTATGGACAGATTTACACACCTTTAGAAACTATGGCTAAATGTCATATTAACTTTGGAAACAGCAGTACCACACACAGGTTTGCTTAAAATTTAAGCAACATTTGGATGGAAACAAATATTCTCCATCTTATTTGATTTGATTTCTGGAGGCTTCGCTTTCCCTGTCTGTCTTATGTTTACACTTATTGTTTTATTTTGTTTCTTAGAACCTCCTAAATTCACACGGACCCCGGACCGTGTGTCTGTGGTCCGTCCCGGTCAGAATAAAGTGTTTGAGTGCCAGGTGACTGGCACACCTGAGATAGACATCTACTGGTTCAGGGAAGGCTCTGAGATCAGCCCCAGTGATCGGTACAAGATGGCTTTTGTTAACTCTGTGGCCACTCTGGAAGTCTGTGGGACTGATGCCAAAGACAGTGGCCTTTACTACTGTGAGGCTCGTAATGAGGCCGGCAGTGAGAGCTGTAGCATGGAGCTCAAGGTCAAAGGTTAGTTGTGTCAGAAGACATGGTGCTCATTGTGCTGGAGTTTTGGAGGCAGTCGTTTCCACTAAACAATGTGAAGTTCTTCCCTAAACATTTTCCATTAAACTATCTGGCCTTACAAACTAATTCTGATTCTTCTCAAACCAATACAAAACATTTTTATGGGAAACTTTGCCCCCAAACATACAGACACAGATGTGTTTGTAGCATAAAATGTTCAGAAAAAGGAAAATGGGTGACAGTTTGTTCTCCCTCATGTCAGAACCGCCATCATTTGTTAGAGAGTTGTCTCCAGCCGATGTGGTGAAGGGCTCCAGTGCCTGCTTTGAGTGTCAGGTTACTGGCACTGGTCCATTTGAGATAACATGGCACAAAGATGCAAAGGAGATCAAACCCAGTGCTAAACATGGCTTCTCCCAGGTGAATGGCACAATGGGTCTGGAGGTGCACAAATGTGACGCTGTAGACGTCGGTGAATACCAGTGTACTGTTGCTAATGAAGTTGGAAGCTGTACTTGTAAGACTACACTAACCCTCAAAGGTTGGTCTTATTGGAATTACAAATAGACATTTTTATTATAATTTGGGGTAATTTGATTGTTTACTTTAACACTTCACTGGTTTTCTCTAATAGAACCACCAACATTTACCAAGAGGATTGAGAACACTGCCACCGTTCTGGGTAAAATGGCAGAGTTTCAGTGCGTTGTGAAGGGTTCTCCCACTCTGTCTGTACAATGGCAAAAAGATGAAAGCTGGATTTTGGAGGATCCTAAGACTGAGAGAACATTTGAGAACAATGTGGCCACTCTCAGGATTCCTGCCTGTGAAACCACACACAGTGGGAAATACACCTGCCAGGTGGTTAATGAGGCAGGGCAGGACAAGTGCTTTGCCACCCTGACAGTGCAAGGTATACCTGTGCTTAACTATTCATGGTTGTCAAATGTTTCCATGGTCCTGACTTGATTTAGAGAGTTTATGAATTCTTGACTTTGTTTTGCATTGTAGAGCCTCCTCAGATCACAGAGAAACCTGAGGTGATAAAGGTTACAGTCGGAGATCCAGTCAGTCTGGACTGCAAGGTAACAGGCTCTCCGGAGCTCAAAGTGAAGTGGATGAAAGATGGCAGGGAGCTTCAGTCCATCAGGCAGCACAAGCTGACATTTGAGAACAACATCAGCAGCCTAAAGATTCAGTCTGCTCAGAAAGAGGACGAAGGAGAGTATGTCTTCGAAGTGGCAAATCACATCAGTAGCTGTACCTGCAAAGTCAAAGTGATTGTCCTAGGTTGGTGTGAAAAACATAACTCCTATGGTACATAGTTTATATGTTGAACAGAGTCTAATTGTTCTTTAATTATTCTTTTGGTAACAGAACAAGTAATCATGCCAAGCTTCATCAAACCCCTGGTAGACATGCAAGAGATATTGGGCTCCTTTGTTCAGATATGTTGTAAAATATCTGGTTCCCTGCCCATTTCTGTGGAGTGGCAAAAAGACGGGGCCAAAATCTCCAGTGGTGTAAAACACAAACTCATTCAGCAGGACA
The DNA here is from genome assembly GCA_008933995.1 of Datnioides undecimradiatus. Classification (NCBI taxonomy): domain Eukaryota; kingdom Metazoa; phylum Chordata; class Actinopteri; order Lobotiformes; family Datnioididae; genus Datnioides; species Datnioides undecimradiatus. The sequence continues at coordinate 21,500,162 of WARS01000036.1, forward strand.
ATTCTGTGTCAGTTGAAATTGAACAGCTAGAGAGATCTGATGCAGGAATTTACTCTTGTAAACTGACCAACGCAGCAGGAAGTTGTGAATGCAGTGGATCCCTCATGGTTAAAGGTTAGACCATGCTGTCCAACACGATTGGTCATGTAATCCCAACCCAGAGGTGAGTATTTCTTTAACCTGGTCCGTCTCGTTCTCTTCAGAACCTCCCAGCTTTGTGACGTTGCCTGAGTCCCAGGCGGCTCTACCCAATGCTACTGTGCGCTTCAAAGGCACATTTAAAGGAACACCACCTTTTATGGTCAAATGGTTCAAGGATGACACAGAGCTCATGACTGGGCCCACTTGTTTTACGGGGCTGGATGGGCTGTCTTGCTTCTTGGAGCTCTATTCAGTGGGTGTCGCCCAGAGTGGAGTTTACTCTTGCCAAGTCAGCAATGATGCTGGCTCTGTACGCTGTAGTGCAGACTTGACAGTCAAAGGTTGGATTTATGTCTTTTAAGTCAACTCTTGCGTGGCTGTTTCGTCTCACATCTGCATTGCTGGCTAAAACAAACAATTCTCTGTTAGATTTTGTCAGCTTTGCAGCATTTTCATCATTATTGGAAGCTTTTTATGGCTGCTGTCTCTCATCAAGAACTCTGTGTTGCCTTCGTGTTGCACCTGCATTTCCATATCCATCTGGCCTCTGCTGCTAACCCATCGCTGTCAGCTGATCTCCTCAGATTATCTCATCTGCTTACCTCCTGGCTGTTGTAACCATCTATCTTAAACGTCCCTATGTGCTTTCAGCAGCTAACATGTTTGTATTTTGGCTTTTCAGAACCACCTGAGTTTGTGCTGAAACTCCCTGCCACTAAGTTTGTGAAGCAGGGCGAGTCACTCCGACTGGAGTGCAAAGTCAGTGGCACAGCCCCTCTGAATGTGACTTGGTACAAACACGACACCAAGGTCACGGACGGGGGCAACTACAGGATGTCATTTATTGACTCAGTAGCAGTCCTTGAACTGCTCTCTACCAGCTTTGATGATGATGGAGTTTACACCTGCGAAGCTCAGAATGATGCTGGCAGTGTCAGCTGCAGCACCACACTTAACGTTAAAGGTCAGCCTTTCACTGACTTAATACTCATTTATAATTAATCGTTTCACTCTCTGATGCACTGAGTGTTCAGTGTGTCTTTGAGGTTTCTGTCAAAGTTTTGTTTTAGTGGCTTAAAGCTGGAAAACGTAACATTTATATAAAGTCGTCCGGCATCATGGAGTGTGGTCGAACTCTTTCCCTCCTCTTTCTGTAATGAGAAACGTTCATCAGCTTGTCGTTTTGCCCCTTTTTCGGAGACAACGTATATAAAAACGTTTACCGTTTACCGTTACCGTATACCGTTTTGTCCACAACACATCAGCCAAAATTCCTCAACTTGACAATCTTTCAACAAAGTCCACAACTTTGCCCTCTCAGCTTTAGTTTGAGTAAACACCAACAACTTCATCTGGACTGTGGCTCCAACTTCATAACCCAAAAGTTCAACCATTTTAGGTAAAGTCACAAGTTCCACAAATCTGCTTATAGATGCCATCATCGACAGCTCACCTCATCCTAAATCCATTTTAACTCTGCCATGTTAGTTGTAGTGCCATTGAACACAAACGAGTCCTCCATCTGGAGCACCAATAAACTTTCAACCATCTTAGCAGCTTCTACCAAAAACGCCTCCATTATCTTCTTCTCCATTACTTTCACGACTCTGCCATTTTAGCTGTAATTCCAATAGATTCCTACAACTCAAGCATTTTAGTTACATTCCACATTAATGCTGCATTCAGGTGCTGCTCAGATGCTCCCAGTCCCACTTCATGGTCATGAGCTTACAACGTGAAAATACAACGTGCCTCTGTTTCATTGTTCACAGCATTTAAAAACAACACTCTAACAGCTGTAATAGAGTACAGTCCCCTAAAACTAAAATATCGCCATACTTGAATTTTTATCAGGGCAAATGGGAACAGCAACAACAACCCAATGCCATATTGCATATTACATTTGAGTAAATAATTAAAATATAACCCATTAAAGTTCATCATCAATCAAACTTTTTTTTAATATTCAGTGTTTTTAATGACAAAATTTATATCAGCTCTTCAAGTTGTCTACTTGAGAGAGACCCATTCAGTCTGCCATCAGGAAACACTGCAATCTTAGCTGCAGCACCAAAGCCCTTCCACAGCAACTTTCTTAGCTGTAATACCGTAAACTAGCTATAATTACCATTCGACCATATCTGTTGCTTAAATTACCTCAAAAATACCACCATGTCAGCTACAATTAATCAAACATTCTGAACTCTACCATCTTAAGTTTCAACATCTTTACCTGCACAATAAAATCCAACAAACCTCCTGAACAACTCGGCCATCTTAGCCGTGCGCCTTTTGCCCCTGCAGATCGTGACAGCACATGAAATGTTATGGGTTTCAGCTTTAAGGTTTCCTCATGGATTACTCTCCCTTGTATGCCTCTTTAACAGTTTCCTGATCTTTTGTAGACCCCCCATCCTTTGTCAAAGTACCTCAGCCCATTGAAGGGCTGAAGGGTAAAGACGTGAGTCTGTACTGCGAGATGAGCGGTACAGCTCCGTTCCAGATCACCTGGTTCAAAGACAGGAAACCTCTGATGGAGAGCAGGAAGTATAAGATGGTGAGCGAGGGCAGCTCAGCTACGCTGCATGTCATTGGGATAGAGTCTTCGGACGCCGGCGAATACGAGTGCAAAGTGTCAAACAGTGTAGGAAGTGACACCTGCCAGACATCAGTTAAACTCAGAGGTCAGTAGAAATTGCGATAGTCTCAAATGAAAATCAAAAGTATTGGATTTTCAAAGTACTTTGTCACCTTGTTGACTTTCCCTTTTGCGCTGTTTTTCTCCTCTCTTCAGAGCTGCCATCATTTGTGAAGAAACTGTCAAACATGACAGTGATACTGGGAGAGGAGGTGACCCTTGTGGCCACTGTAAAAGGCTCTGAACCCATTACTGTGTCCTGGGTTCAAGACAAGGATCACATTCTCAGGGACGGTGACAACAGGAAAATCACCTTTGAGAACAACCAGGTCGCTCTTAAAGTCTTTAAGGCAGATGCAACCACGGCAGGCAAATACACCTGCCAACTCAGAAATGATGCTGGGAGTGTGGAGTGTTTCGCTAACTTGACTGTTCTAGGTTTGTAATCATATAATTCTCTCTTTCTCCTGCAGTTTGTTTCCATCCTTTTCCTGAAGGTTTCATTAAACGAAAATCTGCTCCTTCTCTGTCGATTTCCAGAGCCTGCTAAGATTGTGGATAAGCCTGATACTCTGAGTGTGACAGCTGGCGACATTGCTGCCCTAGAGGTCAAAGTGTGTGGAACCCCAGAGCTCACGCCGAAGTGGTTCAAAGATGGCGTTGAGCTGGCCTCCGGCAGGAAATACAAGATTTCATTTTCTAGGATGATTTCCAGCCTGAACGTTCTGTCTGCTGAGAAGATGGACTCTGGAGAATATACATTTGAGGTCATGAACGAGGTTGGAAGGGACCTGAGTAAGATCAACCTCACTGTCTTAGGTAGGTGTTTGCTCCCTACGTAGAGTTTAATGACTGCTGCTAACTGCAACTTCTACAAAACCCTTTTATAACCCAATGAGCTGTACAAGAACTTTCCCAAAGTTATCCAGTCTGAAATTGGCACCAGTCTTTTGGTTTATAACCAAAGAGCATTGAGGTTTCTAACCAGCCCAGTTACTCAGAGTGCATTTACATTTGACTTGATGCACCACTAAATCCTTGTTTCTCTCTCCAACAGATAAGATCATACCTCCAACTTTCTCTAGGAAGTTGAAGGATTGCAACACAGTTGTTGGAAAAGCCGGAGAGATGGAGTGCAAAGTGTCCGGCTCGCCACCTTTTACAATCTCATGGTACCACGACGGGCAGGAGATAGAGAGTGGGCCAAATTATGAGATTTCATTCAGCGACAACAGCTGCACACTCAAAGTGCCCACGCTGAAGTTATCCGACTCCGGAGTGTACAAATGTAAAGCCGTCAACAAGGCGGGGTCCAGTGAGACCACAGCCTCCTTGGTGGTGAAAGGTCAGGAACTAAAGATAGAGACTGCATGTTGCTTCTCACTTCTTATTTTAAGTTAACCTCACAATTCTAGGCCAAAAACACCAAAAGCTTTGGTGCTTCCTGCATTGATTTCTCTCATTAGCTTTGAATATGAATGTTGCTTTTGGTGAAGCTGACTGCTTCCAACAGCCTGAAACCACAAACTTTGTTTGGTGGATGTTGTCTCTGTAGGTTTGTTTCATCATTGAGCTCATATTTGGACCTTGGGTTTGGATCTCAAGTAACTGTAAACGTCCTTAAAAACAAAATTAAAGCTTTTATAGTCCCTTAAATAAGTCAATAATGAGATTCCACCATGTTTAATCTTTGTTGCTGTCTGTTTACATCCAGAACCTCCATCCTTTGTGGTTCCACCGCAGCCGGTGGAGGCCATGCCAGGCTCCAACGTCACGTTCTCAGCCATTGTGAAAGGCAGTGCCCCCCTCAAACTGAAGTGGTTCAGAGGGGCAAAGGAGATCATGTCTGGACGGGGCTGCAACTTCTCTCTCAAGGACAACCAAGTTATTCTGGAGCTGTTCAACGTGGACAGATCCCACGCTGGAGAGTACACCTGTCAGATCATTAATGATGCCGGAAAGGAGAGCAGCCCAGTTAATCTCACTGTCAAAGGTCAGTTTGACTTTAAATCGTATTTTGGCTCACATTATATCACAATTTATGTCTACACAACACTTCATGGACAAACGTTAGTAAAAGAGCAATTTACCTTTAGATACCTGAGGAAAAGTCAGCAGTATCACCAACAAAACAATGTTTCCTTTCCTTTCCATCCTTAACAATGTTTTCTTATTTATGTTTTATAGAATTGCATTAATTTGAATGATGATTTACTATAAGGGTGCTAAATTTATAAAAATGCATCGTATTTAAGAAGCTGATTATATGATTTGTAGTTCTGAGTAAAAAAAGATTCACACTAACATCCAAATGATGTTGTCTTATACTATTCATTTTAAATACTCACGTTAAATGCGCACATTTACACTGAGTGATGTTGTTTTGTGCCCAAATTCAGTGAATACCAATGCCTTCATTGTGTCAAAATCACTTTTCTGATGTTTCTTTTATTTATTACTGTAACATGAGCAACTGTTGTCTGTCAACCGCAACAAAATGCAACTGGCTACACCAGCACACAGTCTAAAGGGGGCAGTCTCATCTGACTGTGGTGAAAACTCATCGTTGTGTTTGTTTGTGTCGCTCAGAGCCGGCAGCTTTCTCCAAGAAGCTGAAGGACGTGACCGTGGAGAAGGGCAAACCATTGACGCTGGAGTGCACCTACACTGGAACACCTAAAATCACAGTGAACTGGTACAAAGACGGACAGCAGATCTTTGCTTCATACAAATACAACATCACCACGACGGAGAGCTCCTGCATCCTGGAGTGTCTCAGCACCGACGACAAGGAGGCGGCGGGGAAATACTCCTGCGAAGTGTCCAACGATGCTGGAAAGGACACGTGTGAGGCGGCCGTGTCCATCCTGGGTTAGTCCAACTTCACTTGGCTGATGATTAATCAACTTTTCAGACTCGATTTGTTGACTTTTTTAATGTCTCTGCACATATTTTAAATCCAAGTCTGCAGTTGTTAGCTTAGCTAAAGAAATATAAAATAAAAATGAGCTGAAAGAGCACAAGACATGAATCAGGAGAATAAGAGTGATGCAGGACAGGATACAAGGTTGAATTTATTAAAAAGAATTATTGTTGGTCAGTTAGTGACCAAGGCATGGTTTTAATTAGCACCAATACCACTGCTGTCAACTGACATTTTTCAGAAAATGCACTCAAACATCAGCGAATATTTAATCAAATGTGACATTTTAGGTGATTTATCTGTGAGTGATCCTCAAAGAGGAGGAGAGTGCATTGAGAAATATTATAAAAACAACAGAAACTACACAAAAATACAACATGAAACTATCCGATCTGCAAATATCAGGTCAGTATAAAGAAATACAGATGATCCTGTTTTCTGACAGTGATGTCTGCCGGCAGTGGGTGTAGTACTGGCTCTGACCAGCAGGTGTCAGGCTTCACTCTGTTGTTTTCTGGAGTTTGATCAGTTTGTGTTTGTGACTGCAGAGCCGGCATACTTCATCGAGTCCCTGGAGCCCATGGAGGTTACAGCCGGTGATGCTGTGTGTTTGAAGTGTCAGGTGGGAGGAACACCTGAGATCAAGGTGTCCTGGTTCAAGGCGGACGGCAAAGTCAGGTCCAGCCCCACCTGTAAGCTGGAGTACTCGAAGGGCGTCGCCTGTCTGAAGCTCAGCAAAGCCACCAAGGCCGACATCGGAGAGTACACCTGCAAGGCGGAGAATAGGATAGGCTCCGCTTCCTCCACTTGCAGACTCAATGTGCTAGGTGAACACCTGAGCTTGTTAGAAATAACACCTGTAAATATGAAAACAGATGGTATACTGTAATATATATATATATATATATATATGTATATATTGCTCTCTTAATATCTTTATACAACTTTCCTATGATAATATTTTAATATTCCTGCCAGTTTTATACTTCAAAACAACATTTAATACTGAGGGAGTCTGCAACATGAAGCTGAACTAAAGAGAGTTCTTTGAAAAGCTTCATTTAAAAAACCATTACCATTACCATCAGTGATGAGAGAAGTAATTATATTTAATATACCAAGAAAGAGTAACAGCACAACACTGTAAAAAATACTCCATTACAAATGTCCTGAATTAGTTACTTTGATAAAAGTATCTCAGTATGGTTACATAATATAGTGTATTTACTTATTATTTATTATTTTCAATTATTAATTATCATTGTGTTGATATTACTAATACTTGTATACTTTACTGTTGTAGCTGGTTTAAATTTACACACTTTAAAAAATGTAAAATATTAATTTGCAAAATAACTAATAAACAATGAAATAGACACATAAAGTCATAAAATGGAATTATTTACATGTACCTCAAATGCAGTGTTTGAGTAAACATATTTAGTTACAGTGGTAGTTACTATATGACTTTCTGTTAAATATTTTCTCTGTCCCGTCTCCAGAGGCCAAAACGCCGCCGTCCTTCCCGAAGAAAATCACCAGCCTGCATCAGACGGAGGGTCAGCCTGTTCGCTTTGAGTGCCGCGTCGCTGGCTCGTCACCCATCGAGGTGTCATGGCTGAAGGACGGCGAGCCTCTGAAGGAGGGAGGCGAGTTCTCCATGCTCTATGATGACAACACGGCCGTGCTGCAGATCAGCCGCGGCGAGATGAGGCACTCTGGGGAGTACGCCTGCGTGGCGACCAACAGCATGGGTTCAGCATCCTGCAGAGCCAAGCTCACTCTGCAAGGTCTGTACAGCAGAGCAATGGAGCGATTTAACTACAACAGGAAACACAGAGGCAGGATTTCTCAACCTTCTCTGGACGTTTGGCGTCACGCCACATACGAACACCACCCAAATATTTGACCAATTTAACCAAAACTGATCTCCAGTCAATTCAGAAATTGGCCTCAGAGTGCGATGAGATTATCGTCGGTCAAAATGTGTCATATGGAATCATATTTGTGCCGATATAATTATCAAAACCCATTAAATAGCAACTAAGGTTGAGAATTTTAGAGAAACCAGAACATTATTTCAAAAGTAAAACTTCTCATTTGTGTAATCTTGTAAATTATTGGCCTGCAGAATATTTTGTTTGCGCAAAGCTCCTGAGGGGGTGGGGTTTAATCAGGGGTGCCTCCCCATTGGCTGACTACATGTTCCACATTTTAATGCTACACCTTCCACCAAGCTGTTAGCTAGCAGTGTTAGCTAGCTAACTAATGGATCTTAGCTTTGTGCCACTAACAGCTAATGACGTGGTTGGACTTTGATTGAGACAAACAAATTGGTTGGGTATTATGGGTTTGATTTACTCTGACTGGCCTCATCTCCATAGCAACAGCAGCCTCTTCTCTATAGCAACGTACGTGTGTAGTGTTAATAAGTGGAACTGTAGGTCTGAACACAAACCTGCAGGTTCTTTATGTCATTTAAGGAGATCGGTGAAAGAAATCATTAAACATTAAATCTGAGCTCACATTGGGCCCCGACCCTGAGGTTGAGAAACTCTGTGCTTGGTTCATAAGTGAGACTGCGTGATGTGTGTTTTGGTTTATGTTTGAGGGTAGAGCCAGGTTTGTTCTGTGTTTCATGATCCTGAGACGTTATTGATCAGACAGTATGAGGCTGTTTGACGCCCAAACTGTTGAGATGTTTCCATCTAAACATCTGTTGTCTTATCTTCCTCCCACTCCTCCACCTGACTCTGCAGAACCGAGGTACCCTCCGGTCTTTGACAGGAAGTTGTCACCACAGGAGGTGATAGTGGGTGACAGCATTGAGCTTGAGTGTCACATGATCGGCTCTGCCCCCATAAAAGTCACATGGTCCAAAGACCATAAAGATATTCGCACTGGGGGGAATTATAAGATCAGCTGTGTGGATAACACGCCCCACCTGACCATTCTGAAAGCAGATAAAGCCGACACGGGGAAATACTTCTGCCATGCCTCTAATGACATGGGGAAGGACTCTTGTTCCTCTGATATCACTGTCAAAGGTATTTTAACCCGGGCCACACTCACCTCATCCCGGCCCACTCTTCATTAACACTCAGGCCCCCTTTGAGGGCGTTTCTTTATGTGGGAAAACACAAACTTCCCGTCCTCATCGTCGCTGGTCTCTTTCTTTTTCAGAGCGCAAAAACCCTCCAGTGTTCACCAAAAAGCCCTCAGACCACATCGAGGACATTGAGGGCAAACTGGTGAAGATCGAGGGCCGAGTCTCTGGCTCGCAGCCCATGTCCGTCAGCTGGTTCAAAGACAACATGGAGATCCACAGCTCCGACAAATACGACATCAGCTTTAAGAGCAACGTGGCCGTGCTGTGCATCAAGAGCAGTCAGGTGGTGGACAGCGGCAGGTACTCCTGCCAGGCCTCCAATGAAGCAGGATTAGCCTCCTGCGAGGTCACTGTGGGCATCTCAGGTGGGTTAAACCTGCAGATTAACAAGGTGTGTGCTCTGATCAGTGTGTGTTCTGATCAGTGTGTGTGCTGATCAGTGAGTGTGTGAGTGAAACAGAGCTTCTCTCTGTGACTGAGCAGCGATTCAGCAGCGATGTGACTCTGCAAAGGTCAGAAGCTGCTTTCTGAAACACATCACTGTATTAAAGCAGAGACTCAGCTTCAATGCTCTGCAGAGACTCTGGAGTCTTTGGAACTTGGAGTTGTGGGAGCATACGATGAGATACGGTTCTTTACAGTTATCAAATCTTTTGTACAAGGTCAGATTTTGAAATTACGTGTTGTGGATCTCAACAGGATATCAAGAAGTTTTGTAATTCTTATGAGTTGTTTGCTGTGAAAGTTTAGATTAACTTAATGAGCTTGAGAGGAAACAAAAAACAACTTTTCAACCCAAACGGTCAGTTGTAAACATACTGATATTATAATGAACACTTTACGGTTGGTGGTCAACTTTGTCTCCAAATCACTGGTTTTAGGAATTTGCATGTGATATTTTTGGGCTTTAAGTCGAGTCCAGGAGCCTCAGCAGTGACACCAGCAGCGTCTTCTGAAATCAAACTGTTATCTCCCCTGCAGAGGCCAAGAAGCCTCCAGTGTTTGACGTTCCTCTCAAACCGGTGACGGTGGACGAGGGCGAGAAGTTGAGTCTCAGGTGTCACGTCTGCGGGTCCTCTCCCATTAAGATCCAGTGGATGAAGGACAGGAAGGACCTGACATCTGCTGGTAGCACGAAGATCAGCTTCTTTGATGGGACGGCCTGTCTGGAGGTCAGCCAGGCCTCCAGGCATGATGCTGGTGATTACCTCTGCAAGGCCACCAATGATGCCGGCAGCGAGTTCTGCAAGGCCAAAGTCACCGTCAAAGGTAAAAACTGTGAACACAAACAGCTTCAGCACTTGTGACCTTGCAGGTCAGTGAGTTTTCAACACATTCCTGCAGATGTTTCACAATTGAAGCCTCGTTCAGTGACCATTTTTGTCTGCTGAAACACAAGATGGCTTTTAATTTGCAAGGAATTCAGAAAATGTTGTGGTAACACTGTCATGCAGCAACTGTTAAAGTAAGAGTAAAATCTGGCTTTTTACTAAAATTTGACCAGTTGCGCTGATTAAGAAATGACTAAATTAATTAGAGTTAAAATGTCACTTAGAATAAAATAACCAGTGACTGAGTCTGTTGAGACAGAAAAGGTTAACTCCATCTACTGAATGCATTAACTGACCAGTCTACTGTGCTGCAATGTTTTACCACAGATGTAAGATTTTATGGGCCGGTTAATACTTATTGCTTGTTTGTTGGTCTGAAATCATTTGGCTTTGTTAGTTTTGCAGGTGCAGTTTCCATTTTCTAGTGTCTGTTGTTTGTGAATGAAAACCAACAGTGGTGTAATGTTGCTCTGTCATGTTGCAGAGAAACCAGGAGCAGCTCCCGCTCCGGCTGAAGCTCCGGCAGCAGCTCCGGTCAAAAAACTGGACAACCTGTTCTTCATCGAGGAGCCCAAACCTGCACACATCACTGAGAGTGAGACACAAACACAACACAAAACATGTTCATAGTCAACTTTTTAATGTGTTGAATCAAAATTTGTCCTCTTCAATTTTTAAGACTGTTGTTCCGCTGTCGTTCTTCTTTCCTAACTGTACACAAGACAGTGAAGAGGTGTAATTCTTAAAATGTGCAGTAAAATTATTAGTTGTTGCAAGGAAACATGTGGATCTATGTAAACAGGAAGCGAACAGGTAATACGCTTTAAATTGTTGCTGTAAATTTGCCAACTTGTGCAACTTTGTTTGTTTGTACAGTTAGCATGAGGAACTGAAGTTAGAGACCAGCTCAAAAGTGCAGATGATCGGCCAAGAAAGCAAAGAAAACCAGCTCAACTCATTTCAAGCATGTTTTCCCACTAACCTCTCTCACAACATAAACTGGGGAACTCACTGGAGGTCTATGATCACACTATTTAGTTTTGTTCTGACTCCACACCTGTTGTTCCTCAGAGAGCGCTGCCACCTTCATCGCAAAGGTGGGCGGTGACCCCATCCCTAGCGTGAAGTGGATGAAGGGCAAGTGGAGGCAGATCACACACGGTGGCCGCATCTCGATCGAGCAGAAGGGCCAGGAGGCCAAACTGGAGATCAGAGAGGTGACCAAGTCTGACTCCGGTCAGTACAGGTGTGTCGCTTCCAACAAGCACGGGGAGATCGAGTGCAGCGCCGACATGCACGTGATCGAAAAGAAAGAGTCAGCAATGATCGAAGGAGACCTCCGAGCCAAACTGAAGAAGTGAGTTTATCAGTTTCATGTCTCTGTGGCCACAGTGAGACTAAAATCTGACATGGTTCTGTTGAAATTAATGGACGTTCCTAACCTCCAAACTCTTTTTTCTCAGGACTCCCTCAAAGCAGAAGAGTCCACAGGAGGAGAAGGACATCGACATTGTGGAGCTGTTGAGGAATGTGGACCCTAAAGAGTACGAGAAATACGCCCGAATGTATGGCATCACTGACTACCGAGGCCTGCTGCAGGCCATCGAGCAGCTGAAGAAGGAGAAAGCTGAAGAAAGTGGAAGACCGGTAATTTCCTCCACAGTCAGCTCGTCTGATGTGTTTGTTTCTATAGACTTGTGCTGAATACTGTGGTTGATGTTGACAGGAAGTGGAACGTGGAGACAGAGAGTCGGATGAGGACATGGCCCGACTGGTGGCTGACCTGCAGAAGAGGATGGAGCGGACAGAAGTGAGGACAAAACTGTGCTGGATTAAAAACATGTGACAAGTGAAAACACTTTCAGAGGTTTAATTGTCTCGTTGCTCCTGTAGCCCGTCACTGTGTTGAAAGACATCTCTGATCAGGCCGTCTTCACCAACAAGGAGGCGGTGTTTGAGTGTGAGATCAAGATTAACTACCCAGAGATCACCCTGTCCTGGTACAAGGGCACCCAGAAACTGGACACTAATGACAAGTATGACATCAGCATCAGTGGCGACCGCCACTTGCTCAAGATCAAGAAGTGCCAGTCGTCTGATCAAGGCAACTACCGGGTGGTCTGCGGGCCGCATATCTCTAGCGCCAAGCTCACTGTCATGGGTCAGTACTGATACTGGAGCTGTACTCCACATTTGAACATTAATCTGCAGTGTTTTGCAATGGAGTTTCCAAACTTTCAAGGGTTTAACAAAAGAAATGGGTAAATGTCAATCAATGGTTTGTTACACACTTCTCGTGAACAGTGGTCGTCCATCATGGCTTAGCAGCTGTTCTGTCTTTCAAAAACCCAAAACATAAGAGCACAAAGGTTTAAGAAGTTTAAGAGGCAAAACTGTACGTATCAAAACAATGACTATATGAATATAAGAAAATACAAAATAAAACTTAGAAAAACAAAAGATAAAGACCAGATGGGCCACTTTACTGTTATTGCCAGTTGCCCCATCCCATCCAGGCATTTGCATGAATGATCCTTACTAACATTTTGTCTGAAAAACTCAATGAAATTCCTCAGATATTTGATAAAAATTATTTTGATTCTCAAGACACCCTTCTAGTTCTCTTATTTTCAAGTCTTTCAGTGCCCAATGACTCTTCTTTGCATTAAAATCATGTGGGTAAATACCCAGCATGCACCACTTTGGCAAACAATGAATTTCACGTTTTGTTATCTACTAAAACCACCTACAAGAAACGATTGACCATATAACAAGCTTCTAAACTTTGTGATTCACATTCACCTTCTTCATGTGTTCTGTCTTGCAGAGCCGGAGGTTGAGAAGCATCTGCAGGACACATCGGGTAAGGAAGGGCAGTCGTGCACTCTGTCTTGTCAGTTGTCCATCCCTAATGTAGAGGCTCAGTGGTTTAAAAACGGCAAGCAGTTAGAGATGAAGGGCAGGTACAGGTCCGAGGTGAACCACAAGGTTCAGAAGCTTCTGATCAGTGACCTCAAGCCCGAAGACCAGGGCCGATACACCTGCAAGTACCAGCACCTGGAGTCCTCGGCCGACCTCTGGGTTGAAGGTTTGTACCAGGAAACTGTCCTGCAACCTTCTAGACGTGGTGGATGTTCTGCCCGTTCACTAACCTCTTTTTACCCCCCATCAAACTCTGAGACTAATGTTGGAGTTTTGGATTTTACCCTCTTTTTTCTCTTTCTTCTGGGACTTCTCTTCTTCTATCTTAACATTCTTCACGCCTCTCCTCTCCTGGATTATCTTGCAAAAGCGTTCGCCATCATCTAATTTGTTGTCTTCTTACGTCGTCTCGACTCAAATCCATCCTCCCTTCCCACCCCTCTTCCCACCTCCCAGCAACAACCAGCCATCATAACCGTCCCATAAACACTTCTCCGACCATCATTTCTAACCATGTGGATGTTGTGTCGATGAAAACTACCATTCAAGTATTGTCATACATTCCCAGTTGTGATGCCAAACACGTTTACCCATTCACGTCTTTATCTGTTTTAGCTGAACAAATTCATTTCACCAAACGCATCCACAACATCGAAGTCAACGAGCGCCAGTCGGCCACCTTTGAGTGTGAGGTGTCCTTCGACAACGCTATTGTTTCATGGTACAAAGACACCTGGGAACTGAGAGAGAGCCCTAAGTACAACTTCACAAGTGAGGGCCGAAGACATTTCATGGTCATCCGAAACGTGACCATTGAAGACGAAGGTGTGTAGAGTGCCATCGAGCGCCCAAGGCCCGTCAAAGAGACCTGTAGATTTTTTTTTCCCTCATTGTTTTTGTGACTTGCCTGTTAAACGTCTTCATTAATAATCCCGTGTAGGCGTGTACTCAGTGATTGTGAGGTTGGAGCCCAGAGGAGAGGCTAAGAGCACAGCTGAGCTTTATTTGTCTGGCAAAGGTACAGTTCCTAGTCAGGCGGCACCTTTTTATGGCTTCTGTTCAAGCTTTGTCTCTTTTAGTGTTTAACACATTGTTCACTCTTCCCCTTTTTGCAGAAATTGAATTAGCAATGGTTCCCCTGGGTAAGTATCTGACTTTCTAGACCACCTTCCGGTCACAACATTTCAGGGGAATCCTCTTGTTTTCGGACCAGTTTAGCCTAGCTTAGCACATTGGGATATCCTGTTGGGAGAAACAGCTAGCCAGTGTAGCTTCAAAAAGCTAGCATGACCAGTACTCTCTTAAGAGTTTGGATATATTTAAATGATGCTAGCTTTTCCAGTTTGTGTATGTCAAGTGACGTAATTTTAGAAGTTTGCATCTTGTACAATCCAACAGTAGAAATAAGGCAAACACTGGGGAGCAGGAGGATTCCCCAAAAATCCTAGAATCAGAATCAAGATCTTTAACAAAATACACCTGCATACACAATCTTGTTTTATTCTTAAATAGCCATTATGATCTCTTCTAACTGGTTTTGGTATGAACCATATTCTATACCCTGTAGATGTCCCTGACTCCTCAGTTCAGAGGCCTGAAGTGCCTTCATCAGTGGCAATTCAAGGTAAGGCTGGAATCAGGAGCATCAGGACTCTGTTCGCCTTCAAACCCAGTAATCCACAATTTGAAAGAACGTTTTTATGGATAATAAAATTAAAACCAATTTTAAAAAATCTAATTAATACTGAAACAAACCTGTTTTTTTTTCTTTTAAAGAATCAGCTGAATTCTATCAGTATGAAGAAGAACACAGAGGTATTTACTATGTGTTTTCATCTCTTTACTCCATCACAGAAATACTTAAACTTCAGTTTAACATCATAAATCTAAATTACAGATTTAACACTAACTGTAAAAAGTCACTGACAGTCGAACTAATCCACCTTTCTCACCCTGAAATGAAACTTCTGTCTTTGTTGTAAATGACGGAAACAAAAAAACAAACGTGTTTTTTTCTTAAGAATCAGCTGAATATTCATATCACTATGAAGAAGAGGTGGAGGTGGAGCAGAGAGGTACCTCATGTTGGATTTCCTTTGGTTTTCTGCTTTAATCTTCATCGTTTTCATCACCATCAAACCATCTGAGCAGATCTGAGACAAACAGAGGATAAAATAATTCTCACAAAATGGGAAACAGTGATTTTTAACTAAGGACACAGAAGATACATGAAACATGTATCTGCACCAAATATTTAGTCTTTTTCTTGATGATTTAGACAAAAAAAGAGTAAAAAATAAAGTAAGAATTTAGAAATTTGTGATTAAGATGCTTTGTTTTGTCTTTTGAATGTTAATCTTTAGTATTTTAACAAGGAATGTAAGAAATTATAAATTATAAATACACAAAAAAAACTAAATTTCCATTATCAATACATGACCACAGGCAATAAATCAATCCATCGTTTCTAATAATATCAAAGTCATTGATTTTTATTTTCAGCTGAATTGAAGCACATTTAAAGTGTCTCAGAGTGGGAATTTACCCAAATCTGCCTCTTGTGTTCATCCTAACATCACATTGTTGTCGTCTGACTGACCTCCGCTTTGTGAAGGCTGTTTTCACGGCCGACAAGAAGATTTAACGTCAAAGTCTTTGTCGATTTCTTCTTATTTGTTTGTTGGTGTCTCACTTCTGAGGACGTGTTTCTTCTTTTTTCCACTTTTTAACTTTTACTTTTAACTCACTAACCAGGCGGGTCGACATTTCACAGTTAAAGTCTTTCATCCTATATAAATAGTTTGTTCTATAATAGTTTATAGACCAAATTTAGATCTGTTTGTGGTTTCAGAGATTTATGGCCACTAGTCCTGTACTCAGAAGTCCAGTTCAGTCATTCATCCATGAACCAGTTTATAGAGTGAAAGTCTATTAAAATATTTTAGACTTTGTGACTCTGAAACTGTGAAATGACGTCACGAGTTTTTGTCACCGAGCACAAACCGTTTGCCTCACTGTTTGTTGTCTCCTGTCACTTGTTGTGGTTGTCGCACCTTCAGTTGAGTATCAGAGCTGGACAGAGGAGACAGTAACGCAACAGGTGTCCACAACCAAAGGTATCAGTGAACAGCAGCGCACGGGGAGGACGTCGGTTATCTCTCTGTTAATACCTGAGTGTGTGTTCGAGCCGCTCTTAACCATGGCTCTGTCTTAATGGCTTCTTTATCTTACTTCCTAATATTTCTGTCTTTTGAAAATATATAATATAATATCATATATCACACTAAAAACATCTGTGTTGATAATAACCTCTTTTTTCTTAACTGAGTTCAGTTTGATTGCTTTTTTCATCTGCTTATCTCCTAAAACTTTTAATTTCTTACTGCAGATGCATGAGTGCAGATAATCCGTCGTGCTTATTATTTCTTTTGCATAAAATTTTACTTCTAACATTGTCTACTGGTCACCCCGGGAATCAGGGGACACATTGTTTACATTTTATAAAGGTATTCTTAACGTAACAAACAGACTTAGACACTGATTTTTCACAAAAATACAAGACATAACTCCTCTTTTTCAGAGACTTCATTGTGGGATTGATTAAACACTTTAACTAAAACATTTAAATTGTCATGAGCAGCAAGTTTTCTGACAGCATTGATGATTTTCAATGTGTTCCTGTTTGTTTTTTCTTCCATTAGCTGCCAGAGTGCCTATTGAGGAAACAGTGGAGACCAAGAAAGTTGAAATGAGAGAGGAAATCCCATCTAAAGGTACCGCAGACCTTCGTGTTTTCCTGCTTCCTGCACCTGCTCCTGCTAAATAAAAGCAAACTTATTCGTCTGTTCTTCACTAATATCTTCCTGTTCTTTTCTCTTACTTAATCTATAATTTTACCTCCAGATTATTATATTAGTAGTTTCTGATCTTATTATCTTCTGCTGCTGCTGCGCTTCTCTGCTTCGCCTGCGTTTGCACAGCATCTCTTTCGATGTTAACACAATCGGTGTCTTTTAAGCTCCCAAAGCTGAGAAAAAAACGGAAGAGAAGCCGACACCAGCTGTGAAGGAGCCATCACCACTAAAAGGTACCAACATACCAGCATGTACCTGCACAATATTAAATCCATCTGTGGCCTTTTTACACTTCCTGTGTATTCAATGTAAATGTGTCTGTGTGGTCTTTCACTCCATGACCTCCCATAATGTTTTTATGATGTGAAATTTCACTCATTTTTAATGAATTTGAAGTACCTGAGGTCAAAACGCCAGTGGAGGAAAAGGTTCCTGTAGTTTCAGTCCCAGAGAAGAAGGAAGCTCCAGTTCCCAAAGGTAGAGATGGCTGATTTCTAACATCTCGCTACTGAACATCTTCCTCTTTGCTGATGACACTGTCCTTACTGATGTTGTGGTTTGACCCCCTGTTCAGAGTCAGTCTTCTTCTATCTTCATCTTGTTTTCTTTGATTTACTGAGTTATGATGTGTTTGAATGTATCTTAAAAGAACCAGAGGAGGTTAAGAAGCCTGCCGCTGCTCCCGTTCCACCTGCAGAGAAGCCTGGAGTGCCAGAGAAAGGTACTTACCTTTGTTCTTACTGTTGTTTGACATCTTATCGTCCCTAGCGCCCTAAGTAGAAGCTTACCTGTGCTCACTGTTACGTAGCTTCTCACCTCTTAATGTCTGTCTGTTTTGTCTTAAATCGGCTCTGGCTTTAATCGTGCTGTTTGTACTCTGGATTTTCGATGTTAAACTAGTTTGACTCTTCCCTGTTTAGTGTCTCACTCTTATGAAGCCTCTTGATAACTCTTTGATGCTACAATGACTTCATGCTAACCTTAGCTAATGTCTATGTCACCTACTTGAAGATAAGCACAAGCCGCAGGTACCAGCTGAGCCCAAAAAAGTGGCTCCCACTGCTAAGCCTGAGCCTGAACCCAAACCCAAACCAAAAGCTGAACCTGAACCAAAGCCTAAGCCTGCACCGGCTCTCAAAGCAGAACCTGAAGCCAAACCTGCTGCAAAGGTTGAGCCAGAACCCAAAGCTAAGCCAGCACCGGTAAAGGAGCCAGCAACACCACCATCCAAAGGTATTTGCTGCTTTGTATGGATGTTTGCGTTGAGTTTTAAAGACTTTTAGGCCTGTTAAGTCTAACTGTGTGTGTGTGTTTCTCTGTCTTACGTCCTGAAATGTCTTGACTTTTGTTAGCTTCTAGCGTGGAAGCGAATCTTTGACTTTCTGTGTGTCTTGAATGCAGTTTCTAAGATCTAAACCAATGTAAATGTTACTTTAAGTCCCTGAAGAGGCGGCTAAACCAGAGCCGACAAAGATCAAGCCCGAACCAGCAGTAAAAAAGCCAGAACCTGAAGCCAGAAAACCAGAACCAGAAATGCCAAAACCAAAACCAGAAGCCCCTAAACCTGAGCCTCTTGTAAAGAAGCCAGAACCTGCAGTTGCCAAACCAGAACTTCCAGTTCCAAAACCAGAGCCTGCAGTGGTCTCCAAACCTAAACCTGCAGTAGTCCCCAAAGCTGAACCTGCAGTGGTCCCCAAATCTGAACCTGTGGTGGTGCCAAAGCCTGAACCTGCAGTGGTTCCTAAACCTGAACCTGCAGTGGTGCCAAAGCCTGAACCTGCAGTGGCGCCAAAGCCTGAACCTGCAGTGGCGCCAAAGCCTGAACCTGCAGTGAAAAAGCCTGAAGCTGAAGTGAAAAAACCAGAACCACCAAAGACCAAACCAGAACCAGCACCTGCGCCAAAGGAACCACTGAAGAAAGGTATTAAACATCTCTGATTGAGATGTAGCTCGGGAGTTTCTCTTAATCTTCTTAACTCTTACATCCAACTCTTAACTCATCTTGAGTGGTTTTTCATGAGTGCTTATTGATCCTCTGTGTGTTTAGTTTCAGATGTTCATGCAAGCAAACTCCTTAATCCAATCCTCACCCCTCACACTAAAACCTGAACTCTTACACTCATCTTAAACCCTTGGTGTGTCTCTTTTGTCTCACAGAGTTACTGTGACGTCACGATGGGGCTGCACGTTGTGTTTGTGTGTTGTGTTGTGTTGAGTTGAGTTTGTCCTGTCTTGCACTCGATAGAGTGATGCTGTTTTGTCCATTGCTCTTTGACTTGAAAAGTGTCTAATGTTTGTGAACGGTGCTCTTTAAAGCTGCCATGGAGGAAAAAATACCTGAGCCTCCAAAAGCAGCCAAGAAACCTGAACCGGCTGTTGTTCCTCCCAAAGAAGAACCAACAAAGAAAGAGAAAGGTATTATTGTGTTTCTGGTGGATCTTTCCTTAGTAACAAGCCCAGGCTTTGTTAGCTTCTGTTGTGTTTGTTGTCCTTTGAGTCTGTTTAGAGTTTGCAACAGGTTGTGTTACTCAAATTATCATTAACAATATTAATTATGTCCTAAGATCAGAACAAAGAAGACAAACTAGAAAGATTTTAAGTACGTCAGCTTTGAAAAGGACAATTTGAGTAAAACATCCCCCTGTTGCCTTTGACGTATTCTTATTTGTGCGTGAGCACATCTCTCAAGTCTTATTAGTCATGTCTTGTGAATGTTTTTGTGTCAAACCCTCTTAAAGCTTTGAAGCCCAAACCTATACTCTTACCTGAAGAGGTGCCTGAAAAAGTACCTCAGAAGGTGTTTGATGATGTAGTGACTGAACCAGTGAGGCTGCCTGATAAAACACCTGAAGCAGTACCTGAGAGACGGCCTCCAGGGAAAGCCGAGGTGAAGGAAAAGATCCCTGAGAGGGTACCAGAGAAGATCCAGGCACCTGAGAGGAAAGTGGAGGAAATCCCAAAAATGGTGCCTGAAAAGGTTCCTAAGGAAAAAATGCCAGAGAAGGCTCCTCCTGAGAGGAAGCCAGTAAAAGTTCCTCAGAAGGTGCCTGAAGAAGAGAGGACTTCTGTAAAGAGGCCACCGGCTGAGCCTCCTGTGAAGGTTGAGGAAGTGAAACCTGAAAAGGTGTTTGAGAAACCAACAGAGAGGGTCTCTGTAGATAAAACTGTTCCAATAAAGACCCCAGATAAAACACCCGAGAAGGTGCCTGAAGCTAAACCTAAACAAGGTGTAGAAGAAATTCTTCCTAAAGGTACAGCAGAGGCAGACCTCAACTGTTTCTATCTTTCTTTGTGTCTTCTTCATGCATGTGAACCATCAGCGACACCACTTGGTCATCGGCCATATGGCTGTTTTTTGGTGTATTCATCTAGACGTGCATTCAAAAAAATGAAATGTCGGTTTTTCTTCAAAATGTCAATATTTTGATGCAAATAATTACACCAGATGGACAATTAAAGGTACATTTAATCAGGTACATTTAATCAGCCTTAAACTAATTTGAATTAAACAAAAATACACTATCATTAAAACTGTTAACTTTGTTGTACCAAAATGGAGCATAAGATAACTTCATGCATTTATTATTCTTCAAAACTATGTTTTAAGCTCTGGCGCCATTTACTGGTGGGACCAAGAACGACACTAATGACAGAGGAGTAATGTGCACTGCACACAGAGACAAACATAAACTTAAATAATTAAAGCATGTTAAAATCACATTGACTCTGACTTTGAGACACAAAACTGATCTAATTTCACCTTCAGACAAGCATCAGCACTGAACAATGAACAGAACAATTTCATTTTTTTGAGTCCACAATAGATGTTTTCTCTGACAGTGACAAACAAGTGCAGATTGAATTGTTGCCAATTCAAAGGGTTTCCTAACATCTTGCTCCCCTCCTTCATATCTTATTTTATTGCCGTAGTTAGTGTTTTTTAATGTTAATATTTAACGTTAATGTTTAATGTTATTTCTGTTTCTGTTTGTTTGTTAACTGTCTGAATTCTCTTTCTTTAAAATGATCGTCCACTCATGCAACATCTTGGATTAAAAACAAAAACTGATTTAATTCTTTAAAAGAAATAGACACTAAGAAGATTGAGAAGATTCTGCCCACAGAGGTTGAACAGGAGAAAAAAGTCTCTCCTCCAGAAAAAGGTACCGACCATCTGAAAACATGATGGAGTACTTTTAGTCTCATCTTTAACTCTTGATGCTAATACGCAGCAGATGTTTATCACCTCAAGCATTAGTCTTTTGATTAATCTCTGTGTTTCTAACCCTGATGCTTGTCTTTGTGTTTTGTCATCACCTCTTGGCGCCGCCACATGACGCCTCTTCTTCTACACCTCTTAAAACATCCAGCAGCTACAAGTCTTGTAAAGATTGAGCGACAGGAAGGAGATCAGAAGATACAGGAAGTTTATTATGTGACAGAGAGAGTGTCCCCAGCAGAGGAGGTGTGGGAACATGAAGAGGTGGTGGAGGAACATGCCGAATTGTTTTACGAAGACAAACTGACTCCTCTGGGCGAGACAACAGTGTCAGTATTGGAGTTTGATGTCTTAAGTACAACAGAAACGGCCAAAAAATCTAAACTGATGGGTGAGATATCTGTTACTGACACTTCAAAGAGGAAAGAAACCAGGTCGGCGAAACACAAAGTCGTCCCAAAAACGCAAGAAACCATAGTTGTAGTCCAGGAATCTGACAGAGGGAAGCAGGTCACAACACTGCAGGATAAACCTGCAAAGGAAAAAACTGAAGAGGCGTTCTTTGTCAGGACAATCGAGTCGCCAGCAGAGGAAATAACAGATGAGAGGAGAGACAGCGTATCAGTCACACAACTGCCGGATAAGAAGGACGTTTCTAAACTAGAAACTAGAGTTACAGTCAAAAAAGATCAAGAGATAACTGTAGAGAGCAAAGGGAGACAACAGGAAGTCAGAAAAACTGAGGAAACTACTACAGTCAAGGAAGTAGAGTTGGTAAAAGATGTTCCAGCGGTGTCAGACACAGACAAAACCAAACATTTTCCAATTACTGTCAGCACAGAAGCAGTAAAACAGACTGAAAAGCTGAAAATTGAAGGAAAGGAATCAATTGATCATAGCATCAAGAAAACATCAGCTACTCCTGAAGAAAAATACAGTAGAACTGAGGAAATAACAGAGATTACAGTTGAGCCTAAAGATGTTAAAGAAGTTAAAGACAAACCTGCAAAAGTTCTGCCTACTCAGGTGAAAAAGGTAGACGAGGAAATCGTTAGAAAGCAGGAAATTGAAATTAAACCGCTGGTCATTATTGAGACTAAAAAAGACGAAACTAGTGCACCAGAAAAAGTGTTAGCAAAGAAACATGAGGTAGCTGAAAAGACACAAGAGAAGAAACAAACATTTGATGAGAGAATTGATTCAAAGAAGGAGAAAATAGCTGAAAAACCTAAAGCAGAGGAGATGGCCAAAGTGAAACCAAAAGAGTCAGTAACAGATGTCGAGCTCAAGAAGCCAAAAGTGATCGAACAGACTGAGTCTGAGTCAATTGACAGAAAACGTGAAGCAGTACCCAAAAGGAAAGAGGAGCCCAAAGATCTTCCTGCTCAGAGAGGCATTACTGAAAAGATTAAAGAGGAAACGAGTAAATCAATTGAGGAACCTGTTCAGACAAAACCTTCAATCCCTTCAAAACCAGAGGAGATGAAACGGATTTCCCAACAAACACCTTCCAGAGGTACAGAGAGAAAATCTAACATCATGATCATTTCCATCCTTAACGTCTTCCCATGACTCCATGTTTGCGTTCAGGCTGTTATTTCTCTGTATCTAAAGTCTTGGGCAACCACCAGGGGTCATCATTTCATCCATAGTCCATTTGTAAACATCTCTTCATCCATGTTCACTATGTTCCTCATGATCTTTATATTACATAACTCTTCTGTCACATTGTTTTTGCTGTTTTCAACTGGGTTCTTTTTTAATCCCTTTGTGGTGATTTAAGCAAATCTTTCTTCCCCTTTATTCTTCTCTTAAATATTAACATATTGCGTTTAACCAAAAAAGAAACAGAGGCCAAGGCCCAGATGATCCCCACATCCACTCCTGCTGCTTTGCCTCCTGAAACTCAAGTTGTGATTAAAGAAGAAAAAACGAGAGGTACAACAAGAGCACATTTTCCTGGCCTTGACTGATTTCTTTGATGATCTCTGCGCTTGTCTTGTTTAACTTCAAGTGTTTGTGTCTGTGTTTTTGTTGTTTTTCCTCCTAATCTCTTGGCACCGCCACATGGTGCCTTTATCTTCACACTTCTTAAACTCTTCCATCTTCAAGTGGCCACCAAAGGCCGATTACAGGTCGTGAAAAGAGCAGGAGTTCAGAGGATCCCAACAGATTTTAAATCAGGGGAAAAGTCCTCTGCTAAGGAGGCCATGGAAAGAGAAGAGGCTGAAGAAATGTTTCGTAGAGATGAAGAAGAAATGGTGGGGAAAAGTATTAAATCTTTGCTGCAAGAAGAGATTTTGAGCAAGAGGGAAGAACCTGATCAAAGTGGGGATATATCTGTTACTGATGGTTTAAAGACAGAGGGTCTTAAAACAGGACAAACCCCCAAAGCAGTTGATTCTCCAACAGATTATGATATAAAAGACACTAAAAAAGAGAGGAAAGAACGTAAGAAAGCTTCTCAAACCAGTGACAGAAAAGCTGAGAGTCTGGAAACTATTTCTGATCAAAAACCAGTAAGAGACACTGAAAAACAGGAAGTCATTGTCACACCTGCACTCAAAGATAAACCTAAACTATCAGTTAGAAAACCTGAGTTATCAAGTGTAACAGACAGTGAGCCCTTAGAAAAAGTCGGTCTTAGGAAGAAATTGAAGCAGACCGACCGAAAAGAACCTTTAAAGGATGAAAGTGTTGAGACAACCAGAAACACACAAGAAGAACCTAAAATACAAACACCCAAATCTGTCAGACAGACAACAGTAGCTAAGAAACCAGTGAGGGTTGACATGGATTCACAATCCAAGGATGGGGAATCAGCTGAAACAGAGTGCAAACGTTTGGAAAATGTGTCACAAAAAGATGAAGATAAGATTAAAGAAATTCAGTCGACAGTTTCTAAAGATGTTCAAAAGAAAGAAATCCCAAAGGACAAAGTGGATTCTTTCAGAAAGAAAACATTAGACAAGAAACAAGAAACACAAAAACTGATTTTTGACGTAACAGATATAAAATTCATTATGACTGAGCAAGTTAGCAGTGATGTAAAACCAACAGACAAGTTACAAAAACAAAAAGGACTGACTGTTGAAAAAGTAAAAGATAAAGAAAAAGACATCAAACAAGATGAGCAGGGAAGGAAGGAAGTAAAGACCCAAGCTAAACCTGTGATGAAATTAACCAAAGAGAAGTCACCAACTGAAAAACTGCCACAGTCAACCAGTGAGGGTCTGCCTGAATCCATTTTGTCTGAAGTTGTTAGACTTAAAGACCACCTGGTTAAAGTCAGTCCACTGGAAGGTACAACCGAGATGAAACCTGACAGAGAGACCTCAGTAACTTCTACAGTGCAAGTTAAACATCCAGAAATGCTGCCAGAGAGCGAAAGCATGGCTGATGATACCCTTCAAATGTCTGAGACCTTATCAAAGGGCATTACTCTAAAAGATGTCGCTCAGAAAGTGAAACAGCAGACAACAGCTGAAGATGAGAACCAGTTCAAGGCGGTTAAAGATAAACCTGCTTGTCTTTATCCAAAACAAAAGACAAAACCAAGACAAGAGCAAACTGAAAAAGTGTCTTCTGTTAAATTTGACAAAGATGTAGTACCAACGGTGCCAGGGCGTTATGCCCCAGAACAATATACTGCTAACTCAGAAGACACTGTTTCTCCTCTAAAACCAATTCATTTGAAAGGAAGTGTCCGAACAGAGATTGTTACAGCTGAAGATAAACAACACACAGTTCCTTCAACTGAAGAATTAGAAACTGAGAGGAAAGCACCAATTTCACATGATGTTGAGAAAACATGCATAAAATCCTTGACAGAACAAGAAACCCTCATGAAAAAGATGCCTAAAAAAGACAAAGAACCGGTCTTACCCAAAACTAAAGAGATTACAGTTGAAGATGCCCAATTCAAAGATAAAACCAAAAAAGGAAAAGGAGCAATTCAAGTACCACAAAATGAGAATGGAGAGAACATTAGGAAACCTGAGATTAGACTCAGAGAAGTGCAGTCAAAAATCATAGAAGCAGAGGACAAACCCCTAAAAGTTGCTAAAATGGAAGAACAAGAACAACCTGAGAGAAAAGCATCAGTGGCAGTGACAAAAACAACTTCTGCAGAAACAATCACAGAAAAAAGAAAGAAATTAGACAAAGCTGAAGAAACTCCTGACTCAATACAATCAAGCCTTAAAGACAAATATTCTAAAGTTACACCAGTTGAAGAGACAAGATCAAGTCAAACCCAAAGAAAGCCTGTAGTTACAGAGGTAAAAGAGGTCAAACCTGAGGGACATGTAGCATTAGGTAAAGACATTAAATCAATTAAAAGCTTTAAGGAATCAGAGGCTACAGCAAGAGAAAGACAACAGATATTACTTAAAACAGACAAAACTCTCACAGATAAACAGAAGAAACCAGTGAGAAAGGAACAAGTTGCAGGAAAAGACTTGGATGAACCAGTGATGGACAAAACAATTGAAACTGACATGACAGAGAGCGAATCAGTACCTCCACAAGAACCACAACCAAAAACTAAACCTCAAGGGATTATTGTTGAGCAAGACCAGCAGCAGATCAGCACAGTTAAAGATAAAACTTTTAAAGTTACTCGACTGAAAGAAACAAAAATGACACAAGATCAGGTCGAGAAAAAGGTTTCAGTTACACCTTTGTTGGAGGAAACTACTGCAGAATGGGAGTTAGCACCTGAAGAACATGCAGAAATCAAACATACTGAATATGAAGCAGCTGAAAAGGAAATTTATGTCTCAGAGGATGTTAATCAAATATCCCTGCCGCAGAAAGGACAAAAGTTAACAAAAACTAAAGAAGCTGCAGATAAACCAATCCCATCAAAGCATCTTATAGTTAAAGATAAAACTCCAAAAGTGACTCAGAGTAAAGATGCTGCACCTGAAGCACATGCAGAACCTACAGAGGTTGGTGCAGAGTGTGCATCATTTGATGAGGAAAGCAAATCGGCATCGGTGCCACAACAGAAACCTGCTAAACCTCAAGGGATTGTAGTTGAACAAGACCAGCTAAAAGTTAGCACAGTTAAAGATAAAACATTTAAAGTTACTCCTTTTACAGAGACAAAACAGGAACAAATTGAAAGGAAGGTCTCAGTTATACCCATGATGGAGGAAACTTTTAAAGAATTAAAATCAACTATAGAAAAACTTGATTTTTCACCAGTAAGTGAGGATATTCATGCAGCAGACAGTGTTTCTCCAGCGGAATCTAAATTAATGAAGGAGAGACGACAAAAGTCACCCAAAACCAAAGAGGCAGCAGATCAGAAGATCCCACTTGAATTCATCACAGATAAGGATGAATTTGTTAAAGTGACTCCAGTTGAAGATAAGACACCAAAAAAGGTCTCAGCTGCACAGATTGCATCAGAAAGATCTGTGATTGTGAAAGACAGAGATGTTAAATCAGACACTTTCCAAAGGAATATCACACCTGGTGAGCTAGGAAAAGATGCTGCATCAAGAAAAGATGATGTGTACAAGTCAGATGACATTTCTCGAAAGACAAAGGAAACTTTAAGAGACTCAAGAGATGTTAAAGTAGAACAAGTTGACCAAATTCATGATAAAATAAACAATGTTACTCCCATTAGAGAGAAATTGCCAGAAAAGCAGAAAAAGAGTGACAGAAAGGCCTCAGCTGCATCCAAACCAGAAGAAACCAGTGTAAAACCTTCCTTTAAAGACATGAAGTCGAGGACAGTTACTGTTAAAGATGAGTTTGGTCATGTTACTCCACTTGATGTAACAGAGACAAAACAGGTTGAAAGAACAGCTTCAGTTGCACCTGTGATGGAGGTTGCAACTGAAAAACAACTTATTGTTAAAGATGGAGACGTTAAATCAGACACACTCCAAAGACTCATCACACCTGACAGGCTCATAGGAGACATTAGATCAAGGAAAGAGGACGTTTATGAAAGACATTCAAAGCAAAGTCCAGTGGTTGCCAGGGAAAGTGAGGGAGTTTTAACTGAAAAACGGGAGATTAGAGCTAAAGATACTCAGCTAAAAGAAGTCACACGTCAAATTAAAACTGACAAAATTGCATTTGATGAGGACACAAAACCAACAAAACAGAAACAGATTGAACAAAAGGCAGAGAGGACAGCTGTTACTCAACAAAAGACTCAAAAAACATCTGTAGCCAATGCTAAAATAGACGTAGGTGTCAGAGACCATTTATTAAGACATGAAGATAGCACATCTCCAGACACTATGAAAGAGCAAGGACAGGTTACAATTAAAGGAATTCAATCAAAAACAGACACAGTTAAAGACACGGATGTTAGTGTCACTCCAACTATAGAAACAAAGCAGGAACAAATAGAAACAAAGGCTTCAAGGGCATCTGTAATGGGTGTTGCATATGACAAGTCATTGATTATGAAAGAACAAGATGTAATGTTAGATACTCCGCAAAAGTGTATTTCCCCTGATGATGTAATAAAAGACATTACTTCAAGACAAAAAGAGGTTTACAAGTCAGAAGATACTTCTTTAAAGACAGATGAATTCACAATAAAACAGAAGTTAGGTCAAACTGAGGAGATTAAAGTCCAAGAGAACGAGTCAAGGGTTGAAATACTGGGTGACAGACCCAACAAAGCTACACCAGCTGAACTTACAACCAGAATTGTAGGAGATACTCAAACAAAACAGTTTGAAGGTGAAGAATGTGATGTAACATTAAAAGAAGTTCAGTCTAAAATAGTCAGAGATGAAACAGCTAGAGTAAGTCCTATTAAAGAAACAACAATGAAGCTTGAACACAAAGCTGCATTAATGTCTGCAACCGAGGTGACCTCTAAAGAATCACTTACAGCAGACGATAGACCAGAAAGATCTACCAAAAGAGAATTTGCCAATGACAGAATCTCAGCAAAAGAAGAAATAACAACAACTGTTTCAGCCGAGCCAGACACTAAAGATGAAGAACAGCCAAAAATGGTTATTGTTGAGGGCCAAGCTGGCAAAGTTACTTCTAAAGATGAAGTAAAAGTAATACAGAAGGAAAAACAACCCGAACCAGAAAGAGAGTTATTAATTCAAAGGCAAGAGGAATTAGATAAACCCAAAGAAATTAAAATAGAAACAATAATGCAGAAAGACAAAATCAAACAACAGCGTCATGACAAAGAAAAGACAGAGATTAAAGCCGTTATGCACAAACAAATCAAAGGAGAGGAGTTAGTTACACCCACAAAAAGAAAGGAGGAAATGTATAAAACACAAGAGATTGCTTCTGCACCAAAATCTGATATTGATTGGCAAGAACCCGCTGCCAGAGCACCCTCAGTAACAGATAAAACCAAGACCAAAACCAAAAAGACTTCTACTGACATCAAAACAGACTCTCTAGAAAATGGGGAACGCGCCAGCAGGAAATGGAAATCAGAGGTCGGGCAGTCTTTTCAGAAGGCAGACGTCCAATACATCCCTCCTCAGGGAGTTGAAACCATAAGCAGAAAGGACGGAGAAGCTCAAGAGCTTCAGTCCAACATAGAAACAAGGGTTTTGTCTGCGGGACCAGAAGAGAAAGAACATGTCTCGCCTCGGGAATCTTCCAGAGGTATTAAAGGGAAACATGTTATATGTCACAGAGCACATGTTGTTGATCTGAGCACCAAACATCGCTGTGCACCACCTCGTTATCATCCTCTTAAGGATTCATACCTCTATGTCGTCATCATTTCAAGAGGACATCCATGTCATGTCACCCATTTTGTTTGGGCACAAACTTCTTTGCTCGCTGTGAAGAACCGTCATGCTGTCGACTAAGACAGTCTCTTGGTTTTCTTATCACCCAATATCTAAACCACTAGTTTCATACTGTATATTTGAGTTTTTCTCATTTTTACTAATTCTGTATTTGTTGTGTCTATCATGTTCCACTGTACCTCAAGACAATATGTTTTTGCACAAACAAGATGAGGTGAGACATCTTTTGTGCAAATTTCTTGGAAATTTCCTCCCATCTTTAAAAGTCTTCCAAACTTTGTGTGTTTTTCACTGTGGATTTTCAGTTTGTGTTTTTTTGTTTTTGCATGGCTCACAGTGCTCACCCCATCAGTCTTTGTGAGGTTCTGATTGTCATATAATTTCATTTTCAAGTTCCTGTGAAGGAGAAAGAGCCGCCGCCTCAAGTCAAAGAAGCGCTGGTAAAGCCGGCTGCTCCTCAAGAAGGTACCTAACTTCTCTTTTGAATGTCGTCATGTCTGTCTGTCTCTGTGCGAGGGTTTTCTAAAGACATGCATAAAAGAGTGTCACTCTTGAGTGAATATGAGTATTTAAAACTTTTATCTTCATGAAACCCAATATCTTGGTAAGGGAACAAACCAATACAGACATAGAATACCAACCCAACCTTTGCTTCGTTTTGGTGTGAAGCTCTCAGATCTAGAATGTTTGATTGTAGTGTTTGATGTTGATGTGTTTCTGGTGAACTTCCTGTGTACTTTGTACTTGAAGAGATCAAACCACCACCAGCTGTAAAAGTTCAAGAACCTGCCAAAACGCCTGAAGTCACTGACAAAACCAAAAAGTTGGAGAAGAAAATTACCCCACAAGAAGAGACAAAGCCAGGTATCCAGACAGCAGTTGTTAAAGAAGTCATACTAACACCTTTTTAGAAAGACAGTAGTTTCCTGTTACTTTTCCAACACTTCAGTCCTCTCTTTTTTGTGCCTGAAGTGACCAAACCACAGCCTGTCAGGAAGGCTGAAGAACCAACTAAGACGGTTGCTGAAGAAGAAAAACCAACTGTAGAAAAGATAGCTCCTGAGAAAGGTAGAAGTATTTGATAGATCAAAAATAAGTCACTGTCTTTGTTGAGTTTTTTTCAGTCTTTTCCATCTTCACATCTTATTTCATTGTTTCAAATGTTGCCTGTGTCATCACCACGTAATCACTCATGTGTTTCCACTGTTGTTGTTGACTGGGTTGGCAGTCCGGGTTATCCGGGTTCATAAAATCCCAGCTGTCGTGTTGTATTGTTTGACTTTTCATGTTCTGTGTCACATGTTTTTGGTCATTAATTCATTGATCTTGAATTCAAAACAAGCATGTCACATTTGTCTTTGCACAAAATTTAATTTAAATCCAGCTTTTCATCCTTTCTCATGTCTTTGAACTAAATCATGTGATACCTGACTACTTTGCATCTCAGTCACAAGTTTATCACATCGTCCATATTCTGCATTTTAATATTTATTATATTCTTAAAAGTTTAAGGTCTTCCCATTTTTTAAATCACATTGCTTTTCATGTCTAATTAAATGGCCTTATTAACAAACTTTCTGAACTATACCTCTGTATTAGATGAAACCAAGGGACCCGTCCAAGCACCTGGAGGAGTCAAGAAAGGTAGGAGCACCAATTATGACTCACTTTACATCAGTACATCAAACACACAGGCCTTATCCAGCAGCTACAACAGTGTCCTGATCCAAAAATGTGTTTCATGGTAACATTTAAAAACATCGGTTTGAGGTGGTGGGAGCTAGGATGCCAGAAAAGCAGGAGGTTGATTACTAATTTGCTCCGATTGGCTTATTATATACAAATGAAGGCAAACTTTTTTCTAAAGTGATTTAAAAATAATCATTTTAAATGTAGTGTTATCGTTGTAGTGGAAAATGTCTTTTCTTGTCTTTCAATCTGTGCTATGTCTTTTGTTGCTGTTGTTGTTATTGTTAAGTAATTGTTTTTGAATTACTTTTACGCTGAAATTATTGTCAATAGGAAGTTTTTGTTTTGTTTTGCTTGTGTTTGTATTTATTTTTCCTATTTTCCAAGTGTTAAATATGTGTTTGTGTTTGTACAAATTGTGCTGTGAATTATGTGTCAATAAGTAATGTCAAACCTTTGCTGCCTCAGAAACGGTTCTGCACAAAAAAGGTAAAATTCAGTTGGACGAGGAAGGAATGTTTGAAATTCCCACCCTGAGGAAAACAACCAGAGTCATAAAGGAGGTGGAGGAGGAGCAGGAGATGATCAAACTGAAGAAGATTCCATCAGTTCCACCTAAAGAGGCTGAAGAAGAGGAAAAACCTCAGAAAGTCACCAAGACCACAGTCTTCAGTATCGAGGAGATGGTGCATAAAGAAGAGGCTGTTGAGATGTCAGTTGCCACCATGAGACCTGCAGAGGAGAAGAAACCTCGAGAGAAAGCAGATGTTGTGAAAAAGCCAGAGATTGTGAAGCCTAAAGAAGAGGAACCAAAAGATGTTCACAAGGATGCATGGACCCGCCAGAAACCCATCCCAAAGGATGAGAAACCAGATGATAAGATTTCTCTGAAGAAAACTCCCAAGGCGCCAAAGGAGGAAGAACCTGCTCCTCCAAGTGCAGCTTTGAAGAAAGTGAAAAAGTTGCCCTCAGAAGAAGTGGAACCAGAAACAGTGAAACTGAAACCATTTGAAAAGCCTGTTAAACTAGCAGAAGAGCCAGAGAAAGACAAGAAGGAAAGGCCAGACAGGGACACTGTGCCTTTCCAGAAGGGAGAGAGGATCCCCAGAGACGTGGAAGCCAAAGAGCCTCCCAAGAAACCAGACAAACCTTCTCCAGAAGTAAAGGAGCCACTAGAGAAGGTGCCAAAGCCAGTAGATAAAAAGAAAACTCCAGAGAAAGAACCTGAGGAGGTCAAAGTGCCCACCAAAGTGAAGAAAATCCCAACACAAGAACAAGAGATGGAAAGTGTCAAGCTAAAGCCCTTCTCCAGGCCTTCCAAAGAGGCTCCAGAGCCTGAGAAGAAACCAGCAGAGGAGAAAGAGAGGAAGCCATCCGATGACCTTCGCCGTCGTCGAATTAGTCCAGATGAAAAACCAAAAGAGCGAGAGCCTGAGGCTGAGCCAAAGAAACCTGAGATCCCACAACCTGCAGAGAAGAAGAAGCCTGAGAAGCCAAAAGAAGCAGAGGCTGTTCCAGCAGAGAAGACAGTTTCTCCTGCACCAGATTCTGTGAAGAAACCTGAAAAGGTTCCTGAAGAACCTAAACCTCTGCAGGTGAAGAAGGGTGTCATACCCAAAGCCAAAGATGAGAAGGAAGAAGTGGCTCTGAAGCCTGTAGAGCAGCTCAAGAAAGTTGAGCTGAAAAAGACACCATCTCCAAAAGTTGAGAAGCTTAAAGAAGCTGAGACAATTCCTGTCGAGAAGAAGCCAAGTGTTGATAAAAAGGTTCCTAAAACTGTGTCACCAAAAGAGTCTATCGAAGCTGTGACCCTTAAAAAGATCCCAAAGAAGCCATCGCCAGAGGAAGAGAAGGCTGCAGAACCAGAAAAACCAGATAAAGGGAGGATTCACCTGGCGAAGGAGGTTTCTCCTGGAGCTGTGCAGATGAGGAAGGTCGCCACTCAGCCCGAGGAAGAGGTATTTGAAGAGGAGTTTGAGGCTGAAGGAGAAGGAGAGCAGGAGGAAGAAGAGGCCTGGGGCTGGGAGCTGGTTCCCAGGGAGAGTTACGGCTCAGAGGACTTGGAAGGTGAACCAGAGGAAGGTGCTCTGGAGGTTCCAGGGGTGACCAGAAGAGGTGAGAGAGAGGCGGCCCCAACTAGTTGGGTGACGACTGAGAAAACCATTCCTTCATGCCCTGAATAATCTCTACCCATTCCCACCATCATGCCTCCATCTAAATCATCTTTACCTCATTGTGATGCGATTGACGCCATCTCTTCCTTGTGTTTGTGTTTTCATCCTGTGTGTCTGGTCATAGTCACTGCTTTCTGTCATTTCTGTTATGTTGTCTGTGTGTCTATCACTATGATATCATGTCAAACCCATCAGTCCAACATCTGTCCTTCCATCTCATACCATCTTTACATTTCTGTTCAGTACTCCATCTCCTCATGGCTACTCCTCAATTCAATTCAATTCAATTCAGTTTTTTTATATAGCGCCAATTCACAACAAAAGTCATCTCAGAGCGGGTCTAGACCACACTCATTATGTCATTAATTATTAATTATCATTAATTACACAGTTCCAAAGTTCCATCACTGTAAAGTTGTAATCATACATTATTCATCCTTGTGTGTTTCAATGTCATCATTTGCCATGGCTACCACTTCATACTCCCCTATCCATTCGAGTGGATATTACATATCACCTGGCACTGGCATGTTGTGAAGAGTTGTGACTACACTGTGTGCAGCAAATTCATTTGAACTGTTTCTGAACAGAGGGACAACCAGCAGAAGAAGCAGGAAGAGGTAGAGGTAGAGGGCTGAAACGTAAGTCTGTTGTCTTAATAAACCTTTGAACTGTGCCTTTGAATTCTCAGTAAGAAAACCCTATTGCATTCCATATTTTGATGGAGATGCTGCAGAATACAAATGTGAAATGATTGCTTTAATTTGTATTTCAGCCAAACAGACCCCATCCCCTGGAGAAGGCAGGGGCCGCGGCCTGAAGCCTGGCGGTAGAGGTACACCTCCACCAGAAGAGCCTTTCGCAGGATTCAAGCTCAAAGCTGTCCCCCTGAAGTTTATCAAGAAGCTTCAGGACATTGTGTTGCAGGAAGCTGAGTCCATTGGCTCTTCTGCTGTGTTTGAGTGTGAGGTGTCACCCTCCACTGCCGTCACATCATGGATGAAAGATGGCAGCAACCTGCGTGAGAGCCCCAAGCACAAGTTCACTTCTGATGGCAAAGATCGGAAATTGAACATTATTGACGTCCAGCTGTCGGACACTGGTGAATACACCTGTGTGGCCAAGAACGCTGGCAAGGAAATATCATGCACAGCGAAGCTCATTGTTGAAGGTATGTATATCTTTTGTCCAGCCTTTGAAAACCACCAAAGATATGTGGTGTCCTGAATAACAGAAATGCTGTCTCTCTTGATCATATTTAAGCCATCACCTGTCAGATTGTCAAAGTCTTTTAATCTCCTGACAGAGCTACCTGTGAAATGGATCAAAGAGCTGGAGGAGGAGACTTCAGCTCTGAAGGGTCAGCCGTTGTATATGACCTGTGAGTTGAACAAAGAGAGAGATGTGATATGGAAGAAGAACGGTGAGGTCCTGAAGAAACAAGCCAACAAGGTTCAGATCAATATCATTGGTATGCAGCATGCTGTGACCATTCAGAACTCCACCGAGGAGGATGCAGGTTCCTACTCGTGTGAAGTGGCCGGCCAGGAGGATGTCAAGACAGCAACAAATGTCAAAGTGATTGGTAAGTAAAAGAGAACATTGTCCGGATCCTTGACCTTGGCATCATACGTGAGATTAGGGATGATGTTTTGCTTATTTTTATTTTAAATTTTACTCTTTTTATTGCGTGCTGATTATCAACAGCAATATCTTTCAACTAGTTTGAACATTACACATTCGGATGCCTTGTTCATAACTAGATCTGACTAAATGGCCTGCATCTAAATTCAGATATCTCATTGACCTACACTAATGCAGATAGAAGGAACTATGGAAGTCTCTTGCAACATTATTTCATCTGCAGAAATCTTTTAAAACCACCCAAATTATACAAACTAATTGAGACTAACCCATTGATCCAATATTTAGTTTGCTAGTGGTGCTCACTGTGTCTTTACTGGTATGATGCACACTAATTCAGTAATGTTTAACTCCATCAGAAATCATCAAAGATTGGATTGTGAAACCACTGAGAGACCAGCATGTGAAACCGAAGGCTGCCGCCACATTTAAATGCGAGCTCTTCAAGGACACTCCCAACTGGAAGTGGCTCAAAGGAGAGAATGAGGTCACTCCCTCTGACAAGGTTGAGATCAAGAAGGAAGGAAAAGAGCTGACGCTCACCATCAAGAACTGTCAGCCTGAGGATGTAGCAGAATATGCCATGGAGGTTGAAGGACGCGTATATACCGCCAAGCTAACGCTAGGAGGTTGTTGTTTACCTTTCTTTTATTTCCTTTACTTAGCTTTCAGACAGTTGGTTGATATACATAAGTACTAATATGACCCCTTTCTCAGAGCGGGAGGCTGAGATCTTAAAGCCCCTGGCCAGCGTTGAGGTCGTTGAGAAGGAAGATGCCACGTTTGAGACCGAGATCTCTGAGGTTGACGTACCAGGAGAGTGGAAGCTCAAAGGAGAGGTTTTGACCAGGTCCCCGGTAAGACTAGATGGACTCGGTTTGGTACAGTGTTTTATGCATATATTACAATATGTGCATGTTCATAGTCACTACATTTTATGTATAAAATGTACTGTAATGTATCCATCAGACGTGCGACATCCAAATGGAGGGTGGGGTGCGTAAGCTCACACTGAAAAATTGCCAATTGGATCAGGCTGGAGAAGTGTCCTACCAGGCTCTGAACGCCATAACCAGTGCAATGCTTAATGTCAAAGGTAAGGAAACAATCTCGGTATCCAGAATTGGACATACCTTTTACCTTGTACGCTCTCTTTTTTGGATATTAGCTGTAAAAATAAAGGCGTAAGGTCCGTGGGCAATAAAATAAAGCTTTATAGCACAAGATAGCGGACCTTAGATCTTTATTTAATAGGGTTGATGAATCAGATTACACTGTTTTCATCTTTGTTTGTGACTTTATGCAGCCCAGGACGATGGGATTTCATGTTTGAAACGGTGTCTTGTATTGTTGTACTATTTGTTGTACAGTGTTTCCATTGGAAAATGTAAATGTGTCTGTTTTTCTGTCAGTTTTCTATTTGACAATGTTCTGTTGTTCTGATGTTCCCCCTACAGTATATTCGTATTGTCTGTGGGTAAATGTTTTATGTTAAATCTACGTACAGTGGCCAGTTATGCCAGCACCGTGTTCCCCATTGGGTTGCTTCACCAGGCACGGCATCACATTGCCCTAGTGTTACTAAAAAAAAACCAGTTCAGATACTTTTGCGTAGCTGGTGAAGACTCAATGAAAAGCAAGTTAAAAGAAGAAATGTCCAAAGAATGAAGATTCTTGTTGCATCCTGACAAATTTGGAATTTTGAAGCCAAATGAAGAAGTTGATGGACGTCCACAACCCCGTGGCAATACCTTTGGTAAAAGCTTTAAAGATACTGAGTCCTTGTTACCAGCAAGACCTGGTTGCTTGATGACCCCATTTGAGCCTTTGTCCTTCCTCCTTGAATGCCGAGTTCCCCAACAGACCATGGTTTTTTAACAATCCTGGGAATGCACATGGATGCCTTTTTCCTCTGGGAACTACACAACATGAAGATATCTACATTAGTTTTTATGTTGGATAAGATGGTATAAGCTGTTTTACCATGCACGAGCCACATTCCAGTGGGTAGCAAGCAATGGCATGTGGTTTTCATTGCCTCCAGGGTGCACAACCCAACATTGCAACACAAAGGGGTACATGGTAAATTGGCCACTTGCTGTAGACTGTTGTGCTGTTCCTGTGTTTTGTGTTGTTGTTGATGTTCTGTACCTGTGTCACTTTTTAACCCAGAAATCGAAATGGACTTTGTTGTCCCGCTGAAGGATGTTTCTGTGCCTGAAAAGAAACAGGCCAAGTTTGAATGCACCATCACGAAGGATGTCTCTAAGGTCATGTGGTATAGAGGTGCTGACATCATCACCCCAGACCAAAAGTATGACATCATCGATGATGGAAAGAAGCATATGCTGATCATAAACTGCTGTGAGTTTGATGATGAAGACGAGTATACAATCGAGGTTTTGGGTAAAACCTCAAAAGCCAGACTCACAGTGGAGGGTAAGTGCTGGTCTGCTGTTCCTCCACATAATTAGCAGAACTGTTATTATAATGACTCCATTCGTTGAGTTGGATGCCTCCTCTTCAAGACTAAACCATATCAATATGCTTTACTAATTCAATTATAGGTATCAGGCTCAAATTTATCTCACCAATAAAGGACCAAACTGTCAAAGAAGGCAAAACTGCTCGGTTCGAGCTGGAGCTCTCTCATGAGAACATCCCCGTCACCTGGTATAAGAACGACATTAAAATTCATCCCAGCAGAACAGTGGTCACTCATGTGGATGGAAAGAAACATGTGCTAGAAATAAAAGAAGTGACTCTTGATGATACTTGCCAAATTAAGGCTGAGGCCAAAGGAATTCCATCTATGGCCAACCTGACAGTCATAGGTAAACCAGGAATAACCACCTGTCCTCTGTCTGTCCTCCTTTTCCAGTGTCTCTTCTTCTTCTTAATCCATTCAGCTGTTTGTGCAACTTGTCCATATTTGTGTCCGTGCAGGTCCATCAACTGACCTTTTTATGTATTTGTTGTTTTTCTGTGTTTTCTCTTCTAAGAAAATGGGTGTTTGTTTCGGTCATTCTGTCTTTTTGACTGTCTTGCGATACATATATGTTGTATCTGTGCCATGGATAGTCACCCAAAAAACTTTCCCCCTTCCAGAGGGCGATGCATACTTCACAGTTAAGCTGCAGGACTATACTGCAGTGGAGAAAGATGAGGTGGTTCTTGATTGCGAGCTCAGCAAAGATGTCGATGTCATGTGGTACCACAATGAGGCCGAGATCAAGCCCTCTAAGATGGTGAACATTAAAGCTGAGGGCAAACGCAGAACCCTCGTCATCAAGAAAGTCGGGGACAAGGACAAAGGACAGTATTTATGTGATTGTGGAACAGACAAGACGACAGCAGTGCTTCACATTGAAGGTAAACAGAAAGGATTTGCTTTTGACTCCCTCCTTGCACTGCCTCCTAACCACACTCCCAGCCCCATCACCCACCTGAAGCACCTCTTTGTTCCAATCACTTCTCAATTACCATCGTTAACACCCGTGTGCAGTCTCTTGTCACTCCACATTTATGAAAATGATCTAAACACACTACAAGACTGACTGCCCCCTTCTTTAGAGGGCAGTCAGTCCACTCTT
The DNA here is from genome assembly GCA_008933995.1 of Datnioides undecimradiatus. Lineage (NCBI taxonomy): Eukaryota > Metazoa > Chordata > Actinopteri > Lobotiformes > Datnioididae > Datnioides > Datnioides undecimradiatus. The sequence goes on from WARS01000036.1 coordinate 21,538,168, forward strand.
ATATTGTTCTTTCACCATAACCTGTGTGCTCTTGAAGACACTTCAGAGGGTTCTCATGGTTCCTGGAACAGAACCATGATCCTTTGACCAAACAAACCCCTTTACTGATCTTCAGTACTTTTAATTCACTTGGATGTGTTGGAGATGTCTACCTTCAGCACCAAAATCTGCTCTGCTGGTCTACAGACCAACAGTGCAAAGCAGGATTTTACTGCCACTGTTGGAGCCAACACTGTGAGCCATTTGGTTGATTATGGTCCAATGAAAGGTAGCTTACAGTGCAATAAAGGTGGTTTCTATATAGGAACTTTAGAGGTTTCTGTATAGTGTCAAAGGTCCAAGTAGAACCTCTACCTCAGTCATGAATATAATGGCAACTTTGTCTGTGTGTGTCAGTTGTCTAAGTATGTCCATATGTGGGTGTGTATATATGTACTTTCTATGTGTCTTTGTCAAGTTTGTTTGTATATCAGTGTCTGGACATCCTCAGTAAGAATTTTGTTCCCTCTCCTAAACGTCAGCTCGCCACATCAAAGTGGTTCGGCCAATGTACGGTGCCGAGGTGTTTGACGGAGAGACCGCTCGATTTGAGGTCGAGCTCAGTGAGGACGATGTCCACGGCCAATGGAAACTGAATGGCGAAGTCCTCAGTCCATCCGCTGTATGTCTCATGAATACACATCTCAGCAGATATTCTCTGTGGTTCGGTTCACTTTCATTTTGACTCACTTTTCTCCCTAAAACATATCCAAGTTATCAAATGAAAGTGAACTGACCACAGCATTGCTCTGAACCCTTTTCCTTGAGTATTTTGTGTTTTGACTGAAATGCTGAACTTTCTCGGGCCATCTGCAGGACGTTGAAATCGTGGAGGACGGTGCCAAACACACTCTGATCTTATACAACTGCAAAGTGCCTCAAACAGGCGAGGTGGTGTTTACCGCCGCCAACGCAAAATGTTCTGCTAACCTGAAAGTGAAGGGTGAGCTTTCACTTCCTCAGTCTACCTTCTTTGGCAAAGACTTAACACTCTTTTCAAAGCACTCAACACACTGTGTGTTTGAAAGTGAAAAGCTTGAGCACAAAGCAATTCTACTATAAAACTACCACTGCTATCACATTGTGCATCCCAAGAACCTACTGTCTAAAGCGTGGCAAATCACTGCAGCCTGACCAGGCACAATTGAACAGAAGTGCAATCTCGAGGTTGATATTAACTGAATATTGTCTGAATCAACAGAGATACCAGTCTCATTCATTACACCTCTGGCCGATGTGCACGTGTACGAAAAGGACGAGGCGAAGTTTGAGCTGGAAATTTCTAGAGAGCCTAAAAGTTTCCGTTGGCTGAAGGGATCTCAGGAGCTGTCAAACGACGATAAGTTTGAGCTCCTGGTGGAGGAAAAGAGACACACTCTTGTTGTAAAATCTGCCAGATATGAAGATGAAGCCAAATACATGTTTGAGGCTGAAGATAAGAGGACATCTGGAAAATTGATTATCAAAGGTAAATGGAGTCAACCATTTCATGTCAGAAATGGTTTGATGTGTATATCAGGGTGTACCTAAGGATCTGTTATACCTTGTCTTTTGCATCTTCTGTAATTGGTGTGTTTGCTGAAAGCTTTTCAATGGTGACCAAAAGTATGCAAACACCTTGTCCGGATATTTACGTGTACTTTGGTCTGGGTTTTGTTTTTCCTGGATCGGTCCAGGCCTCTTTGTACCAGCTAAGGGAAATCTTTCTGTTCAGATAGTTCAAGCTTTTTTTTAACAATTTTTTGTGAAGGAACTTGATGATCTTTGACCAAACCTCCAACCAAACCTTTGAGATGAACTGCAACACCAACATCATTATCGAGAATGTCATCAAAGGAGCAAATGTGCACGCGTCCACATACTTTTGTCAGTGTAGTGTTTGTTTGTTTGTATTATTGGTTATCTAATTTGACAAAGCCAAATAATCATTCCCAACACTTAAAAGAGTCCTGCACTGGAAAACCAATTAGCAAAACTGTGATCCTAACATTTGCAGCAGTTTTTGGGCTTGGCCCTTTGAACGTATCATCGCTAATCTGTATGTTTTGATGTTTCAACAACTGCGTCACAACTTTTTATTTAATTCCCTACACAATTTCTGTCTGTCAGGTATTCGCCTCAAATTTATTAAGCCAATCAAAGATGTGACCGTGAAGGAGCGCGAAACTGCAGAGTTCAGCGTTGAACTCTCTCATGAAAAGATCCCAGTGGTCTGGTACAAAAACGACATCCGCCTGCACCCCAGCAAGGTGGTGCACATGTCAGAGGACAGAAAAGTCCACACACTGGCTTTCAAGGAGGTCACCATTGATGACACCTCCATGATCAAAGTGGAGGCCATGGGCAAGACTTCTGAGGCAATGCTCACAGTGCTCGGTTAGTATCCAGACTCTAGAAACGCTCCGGTTTCTGCCCCATTTATCCATTTCCATGCTAGTATACCGTTGTGTTTAGCAGTTTATTACTGGTTTTAATGCATGCCTTCTTGCAGAGGGCGACCTGTACTTCACAGTGAAGCTCCAGAACTACACGGCCGTCGAGAAAGACGAGGTGATTTTGTCCTGCGAGCTGAGCAAGGCTGCCGGCGAAGTCAAATGGTTCAAAGATGGTAACGAAATCAGCCCCTCCAAGAACATTCTCCTGCAGTCTGACGGCAAGAAGCGCATGCTGGTCCTCAAGAAGGCGGCAAAGAGCAACATGGGGGCATATACCTGCGACTGTGGCACTGACAAAACCACAGCAGACCTGAACATCGAAGGTAATACCTGCGGAGACCCGGCCCCTCCCACAGACCTACGATCAGGACTGCAGATTCAGGCCATGCCCACCGCCATTCACCGATACCCAGCCTCTCTCTCTGTGCCACAGTTCACCTCCCATCCGTCCTCCATTACTCTGTCCTCATTCTGAATGTGATTGTTTATCACAACACTTGAGGATAATCCAACCCTATACATCTAGATGATTATAACGACATAAACAAACTGTCTGTGAAAGATCCAAGACATGAATGTTATTGTCTCTTTTCTCAGACATACATATTTGTTTTTATATGTGTTATAATTGTCTTACATTCATATATTTTAATATAACTGCTCATAGTCACTTTGAAACTACTAATAACATATTATTAAAGTTAGTTTTGACCTTTTATTGCCAATAAAAACAAACTGCTATAAAAACAATGACAGCAATGATGTGAAAACTGATGAACAATAATTTCACATTTGTAGTTTAAATATACTTATACAATTCAAACCAAGCTCTCATTAAATAAGCCATAAGCTAACTCCTGAACATTAGTGATTTTGTATGTGTCTGATGAAGACGTGTACAGATGTTTTATAGGGTTGGGTTTTTGTCAAGAGTTGACGTCGTCTGCTTCTGCACAAACTGTAAGATGCTCTGAATGAGAGCGTCAGCTGCTCCACTGTTCGTCCTCTGACCATCAGATCTGTTTCAGTGTGAATCACAACATGAGACTGTTTCCTCTGGTTGTTCTCTGGGTTCTCTGAGGGATTTCAGTCAGCTTCTGTACCTCTAATGTCTTTTTAAACCTCTGCAGAGCGCGACATCAAGGTCGTTCGCCCGCTGTACAGTGTGGAGGTCACAGAGACTGAGACGGCAAAGTTTGAGACAGAGATTTCAGAGGAGGACCTCCACGCCATCTGGAAACTGAAGGGAGAGACGCTCCACCCATCTCCTGTAAGACTCAACACCAACCGACAACCAAGGAAGACGTTTTATATTTAAAACACAAAAAGTCAAATTAACTCATTTTTATTCTCAGGATGTGGAGATCAAGGAGGAGGGAACCCGGCACATTTTGATCCTCTTCAACTGCAGAAAGGACATGGCCGGCACCATCGACTTCTCGGCAGCGAATGCCAAATCGTCAGCTCAGCTCAGGGTCAAAGGTGACAGACGAGACACAAACGTTGATCAGAGAGAGTTCGTGAAAACTTTTGTTGGTTGTTAGCTGAGAACTCCAGTCTTATGTCCTGCACATTCACATCAACCCTGTCACCTCATTAACCAGGAGTTTAAAAGTTGATTGACTGGGGTTAAACCTTCACAGTGGCTCATTGTCCCTGGTTGGAGAACCATAACCGTGAGGGAAAAACAAGAAAAACTGTCCTCTTCTCTTTCTTTCGGAGATCTAGACTTTTAGACTGAGACTGTTCTCATGCTGGCAAGATAAATATGAGCTACAGTTAGCAGACAGTTCGCTTAGCTTAGTATCAAGACTGGGAACATCTAGACCAGGGGTCTCCAACCTTTTCTATTCTGTGAGCTACTTTTACACAGTGAAAGTGCCGGAGAGCTCCTCATGTTTAGTAACATTTATTCACATAGCTAATTTCCATATAGAACAAGTGAATATGCTTGTTTTGCATATAACACATTCAAAAATGTTAATACACAACGCATATTGTGTATAATAACTTAAATTCATAAGCATGTGCATGTTGTATTCTATTTCTATGTTCTATTTCAAAAATTATGAAATGGAACAATACCATATCAAAAGAACAAATATGTTCATTTGTGCAAACAGCATCCGCATGAAAACAGTGCTGTATCACTGGAGGCCACAGACTCATAACACTGGAGTGAAAACCAGAAGCACCTGTTCAGGTCCGACTCCGGCTGTCTGACCGCATCCGCAGACAGCGCACACACCCTCCGCGGCACAGTGTTCGCACCAAGCTGGACACCAACAGCGGACAGACTCTCCGTCTTAATTTTATAGTCCCACAGCGGTCAGAGCCTCTTTAATGATCCCGCCATCAGTTAAGGGCTGTTTCTGAACTCTGCTGCTGTCATTGTTGCTAGGCTAGCCCGCTAACTGCCTGGCACCTGGTCAGCCTGCCCATCCCGCCCCGCTCCAGTGACTGACAGCAGCACAGCACAAATGTTTGATTGACAGCTAGTTGACAAACAATCGTTTCATCGCGGGCAGGGGGCGGGGCACCTATAATTTTGATTGGATGGAAATTTAGACCGGTTTTACCAAGTGACAAATCAAATTTGTGTTATTATATTATTGACCCCTTGGCGAGCTACTGGAAAGGGCCTCGCGAGCTACCGGTAGCTCGCGGGCGACGTGTTGGCGACCCCTGATCTAGACTGGGTCCTGGCTTCAGTGTTTGTTAACAAAACAAGATATAACACATTAATTAGGAGCTTTTAGAGCTACTGACAGAGTTTGGACAGAGCCGGGCTACCTGTTTCCCTTTGTTTTAAGTCGTTTATGCTAATCTAAGCTAACCAGCTTCAGCGTGTAGCCTGATAGTTGCTGAGCTGATAGAAAGCAAACAAGAGACATATTAATGTGGTGAAAGTAAACTGAGTTATTTCCACTCAAATCACGAGGACACTAATCACGAGGTGTTTAGTGTCCTCGTGTTAATATATAATATCAGTGTTAATATCAGCAAAAACTGTTTTATTAATTCACAGATATGATGAAAGAACAAGAGAAATAGGGTTTAATGTTCATGTTGTTGTCAGTAAACACCAGCAGTTGCAGAATCAGAGCCGGTGTGTAGAGACAGCGGTTCTCAGACTGAGATAAAACACAGGTTTATCTTACCAAACACAGATAAAGTGAGTTTGCGGAGAATCTCAGAACGTCATCATTGTTACCTAATGTCACCTGCAGAGGATTTTATTTGTTTTATGGTACCTTTTTCCTGGTTAAAGCCATTTAATGTGTGTTCAGACCTGAAACATATCACATGAATTTACACTGCAACAAAACCTCCATCTGAACAAGTCATTTGTTCTCATAGTCAGGGATGTTTTTAATGCAACTACAGCAAAACTGTGTTATATAGTGAAATATTCCCATTGAATAGTGGTCAGTGAAACTGAAATACGAGTTTCAGATTCATGAATACGTGGTAATGATATGTATTTGCAGGTTTCTTGCTGTAGAATAAATAAAAAACAAGAAGTTTAGGGAACTTCAGTTGTTGTTTAAAGGATCATTGAGATCAAACAAAAGTTGTTTTTGACTTTAAATTAAAATAGAATTGTAGAATATCTCTACCTGCATAAAATACAAAGAGAGCTTCAAACTTAAGGTTTTACAGAAATACTCTGCATAAGAAGCTTGAATAAGTCTCCTCAGGGTGAAATCACCTGTGTCACAAACGTGGACCTGAGCGCTCCGTCAGTCTGCAGAGATGATCCTGCTGACAGCTATGATTAAATGAAGAGTCCAGCTCTCAACTGTCCATCACCGTCGCCTTTAACTGGCTGTTAAGGGGCTTTAATTCAGGCATGTGAAGAAGCCTGTTGTAAATAGTTGATGCCGGTTGTTAATCCAGACTGACATCCTGGATCTGAGTCCGTCTGGCGGTGCTGGATACTCCACGGTTACGTCAGCATTACGACACAGACGGTGACTGAACCGTGATGTCGGCATTTTTTATGCAATGTGACGTTGGGTAACTCTAGCCCAGAGCTCCACATTTTCCTTTTCCAGGAAAAGTGCAGGGTGGTGATTGACAGGAGCAGATTGACTCCTGCTGATGGGTTTGGCAGAGGTGGGCTCTCAGCCAATCAGACCCCTCGGTTATTTTAGAAGCCACATGCCATATCTAGAGCAGGTTTGCAGTGATTGGCAGGGGGGAGGACATGACCCCGTCCCTCGCTGGTTTCTGCCGACCATATACATCTGACGGCAGGTCGTATGCTAATGAGCTAAGCCCCCCAATGCCAAGTCCCAGAGTGGCTGGCTTCAGTTGTCCTGAGGGCTTCCAGCGGCCTGCCTTCAGCTCAACCACACCATGAGGATTAGCCACTGAGGATTAGCCGTTTCTCTTGCGGATTTTTGGATCTATTGACCTGTTTCGGGGGGGGGGCTAACCATGTCTTCTCCCCAATCCAAAGCCCGAGTGATCGGCCTGGTGAGGCCTCTGAAGGATGTCACCGTGACCGCTGGAGAGACCGCCACCTTCGAGTGCGAGCTGTCGTATGAAGGCATCGCTGTCGAGTGGTTCCTGGGGGGTACAAAGCTGGAACCAAGCGACAGAGTAAGTCCCAACACACCTGAGTGAGTCCTCACAATGTTTCTGTGACACAAAACTCGATTCACTTCCTGAAACTGTCCCCGCACACAAGTCCTGTTTACATTCAGGTACAGAGTCTCCACTTTAGTCCAGGCCTTGTGGTTGTTCCGGTCCAGATCCAGAGCTGCTGTTTCGCTTCTCATTTGTACACAATGTCCAGTTTTTGTTTGCACCATGCCGCCCTGGCTTCAGTCCGTCTTCATATAAGGGCCTGCTGGTGGAGGTTCAGGATTCCAGCTGAGCATTCGATCCTGGTTTTGAGATAACGCAGGCAGGGAGGCTTTTCTGCCCTGCAAGCGTTTCTCCAGGGTTATTTTTAACAGCTGCAGGAGGTTGAGGCGCAGGGCAGGTGGCAACAGGAGCCGTTTGACAGCTACAGTTTTGAAAAACACACGATGTGCATGTTCATGTGTTTTTGCTCATGTTGAAATCACTGCACGCCGAGTTAAGAGTCAAAGGTGTGAGTCCGGGCCTGGAAACGATATCCAATCATAACACAGGATTAGTTTGATTATCAGATGTAACCCGAGAAGTCTCATGGTTTCCAAGGACACATGATCTCCCTCTGGGGTTGTGCAAGTGCGACTTACTGGATGTTACTTGTCCGACATGCTGTATTGACTGTTTCATCAGATCTTAAACTAAAACCATCAGATGTGTTTTGTTCTATTATGAAATTAACAATGACAAACTTCACATTTATCAGAGGTCGAAGGTCCTGCTGCTTCCTACATGAACTATTCCCTGAAATGTTTATTTCTTCCTCTTTACATCAAAGATTTATGTGCTGGTTTTCTCTGATTATGAAATAGAGTCGCTGAGATTAGTGTTAATCGGCCTTCAGTTAAAATGAAAAACAAAGATGAGTATCAGTGTCAGTAACATGAATCAAATTAACTGAACAGAGACGCCGCTGCATGCTGAAAAGTTGAAAAAGTGTCCTCTCACGTCACTCTCATTTAATCTGGGTTTTAAAGTTTAAAACTACAGAACTGACGAAGGTTTAGAGTTGATATCAAAGCTTTGAAGCTTTAATCCTGGTTAGAAATAAAAACCTCTGATCTGTTCGTTTGTCAGTGAGGAACAGTGACTTCACACAGACTGAAGTGACTCAACAAAGAGACTCACAAAACAATAAAACACCCAACAAACCCTCACAAACAAGGTCCCAACAGGTTTCAGTCTGGAGGAAACTACAGGAATCCTCGAGCAGCTTTGATTACATTTGAACTGAAAACAAAGATTTTCAGTCTTTTATCAGCTTAACATATAAAAATCTAATTCTTGTGTGCAAAAAATCCATTTGATTGGTTTTAATGTTCGTCTGTCTCACTCACACCAGTTATATATGATCAATACCAAAACACTGAAACTGTTCAGCTCTTTATTCTGACCTCTGATTACAAAACAAGTAACTTTATATTTACCTTCATTCATCATTCAAACCATATTAAAGGCCTATTCTCAACCTCAAAGTGTCAACAAGAACCAAAAGAGATTAAATAATTAATTAAGCATCACAGCTTCTTCAGTTTATAGAGTAACCACCAGTCAGCTGCTAGTGTGTCGCCATCGACCACAAAAACTAATTCAAAACTGAATTTTAACTCGTCTGCATTGAAAAATCTAAAGGAAACAACAAAGAAAACAATAAAACATTTATCCAATAGCAAGTGTGATCATGGGTCTTTATTATTATTGAAAACCAAACAGTTTCAACTTTAACATCAGAGGCACGACATGTTTGATTCCCCGTCAGTGAATTATGCAGCTGTGTGCTCAGTGTGGGCTTATGTGGTAAAATCAGCCATCAGGTGTCAGAGGTCACGAGGTTTAAATCGGGGGAAGGAAAGCAGCTGCCTGCGTTCGTTTTAGTTGTCAGGACTCAGCCGAATGTGAGAACCCAAAACCCTTTTATCATCAATACAGCTTCATAGAGAATGTTTCAAAAAACAGAACAGGGAAACACATAATTTGCACGCTAAAACGTAAAAAATCAGGAAATACATGACATGCTCCTGACAGGCACACTTCGGGAAAAAAAATCTCCATAACCACTGATTCTATCTGAGTCTCACAGACAGCACTCAGGGACCAAAAACAAAAACACTCGGGCTTACTCTGTTTATACAGTGGACCTGACAGGTAAAACACAGGGAGACAAAACCCACAACTTCAGACCTTACAGATGCCAAAATCCCACAGTCTTGACTGAACATGAATGCATCACACACTCCTGACAGACACAGTTTGGGGAATCATTCTCCAAATCACCTTAATGATCACAAGCTGTAAAATCCTGTAAACCAATGCAGCGATGCTCAGGGACTAAAGTGCAAATCAACTGATTATTTATTTTTTATTTATTATTTCTATCTTATTTATCCATTAACCCCCCCCCCAACTGCCTTACAGGCAACACTACAAGGACACAACCCTCCTCCATCATTACTCAGTTGAAACTGTCAGATTTTGTTAATGACGGCCAAATATTAAAGCCTTTCTGACACTGTTAAGGTAAAAATCAGGGTAAACTTACAGCCATGTTATTCCTGACAGACAATGTTCAGGGAAACTAAGTCTGTAACCTGCAAGATGGTTTTAAAGGAACTGTAAATCCATTTACTAGCTATTTGTTGACTCTTAAACCAAGTAGGCAGCATTTGGGGAAAAAAGTCTGACTTGAACCTGTAGGCATCGCCCACAGTTACAAAAGCCCTCCTAACGTACTGACTCTGGCAGACCTGACCAGCAGTGTTCAGGGACGGTTAAACCCAGACGCTGACTGACTCTGTTGAACCTGATAGGTGGTGTTGAAGGCGGATGGTAAAGTCCACAGCGTGACTTTGCGGGACGTCCAGCTGAACGAAGCCGGACAAGTCAAACTCACCGCCAAGGACTTCCAGACCGAGGCCAGCCTCACCATCCGAGGTAAGATCACAACATCTGCTGGTTCAGCTTGACCCTGATGACTACTTATAATGTTTAGGCTTTAAGATATGAAAAGTCCTGATATAAGTCAAACATTTTGATTTTTAGGTTCATATGCAGCACAAATTATATTTCCTGCACCAGCTTCAATCATTTCCAGCCTTTAACCCTAATCAAATGTTTGCCCATTCAGAACCAGCAGTGGAGTTCACAAAGCCTCTGGAGGACCAGACAGTGGAGGAGGAAGCCACCGCCACACTCGAGTGTGAAGTTTCCAGAGAGAACGCAGAGGTACGATGGTTCAGGGACGGACAGGACATCCGCAAGACCAAGAAGTACGAGATGATCGTCGACGGCCGCAAGAGAGCTCTGCTAATCCACGACTGCACTCTGGACGACTCAAGGACGTACACTTGTGATGCTAAAGACTTCAAAACTTCCTGCTTCCTCAACGTTGAACGTGAGTTAAAAGTTATTACCAGGAGCCTTTAAAATACTCATGAGCCTTAGATATGTGAAGTATTCCGTTAGAATGAAAGGAGCTCCACATTAGAGTAAAGACTCAGACTTCAGAAGAGATAAGGGGCCATATTAACATTTAAGGGGGAGTGAGAGGACCAAACTTCACAATAATCACTTGTTTATAAAAGTTAAGGGATCTCTGACATAAGGGAATTAGACGGACCACCATAACTTCTAACTAACCCTCTATTAAGACTCCCTCAAGATTGTTAGAGTCCCATGTTGGATCTAAAAGACCACTTTCCCATCCAAAAGACTTTGATAAAACTAAGGAAACCAGAGATTAAAGACCCCCTTAAAAAGTTAAAGGATCATATTTTAAGATCAAGAGAAGAAAACTTTTGCAGTTGGAGTTCAGGGATTCCCAATTACCAGAACTGTGAAGGAACCCTTTATAGATAGGATTAAAGAACACCTGCAGAGTGGAATAACCCTTACATAGAGAAAGAACCCCTTGGTATGTTAACAAACTATCAAAAACACACTGAAGGGCTTGATTTAAGGGATTTGTAAGAAGTGTGTTTAAGACTGTGAATGAAAGACCCTGTTTCATGTTCATCCTGTGTTTCCACAGCTCCACGTGTCGAGTTCTCAAAGCCGCTCCATGATGTCGAGGTCAGAGAGAAGGAATCTGCCAGGTTCGAATGTGAAGTCTCCAGGGAGAACATCAAGGTGAGCACACCTGCTGTTTGTCCCTCTGCCCTGATAGACTCTGAATAAAGGTCACATCTGAAACGATCTGAGCTCTCCTTGTGTCTCGCAGGTCCGTTGGTTTAAAGATGGAAGTGAAATCAGAAAAGGGAAGAAGTACGAAATTATCGCTCAAGGTCGCCAACACATCCTCATCATCCACAAGTCTGTGTTTGACGATGAGGCTGAATACGAATGTGACGCCAAGACCTCCAAATCCTCCGGCATGCTCACCGTCGTCGGTAAGAATAAAACCTTCACACGAGGCTCTTGACTTTCTGCTTGGTGTTGATTTGACATCCTGACCTCTGCATCCATTTATGCCATTGCAGAGGAGGAGGCCAGGTTCACCAAGAACCTGTCCAACGTTGAGGGAACTGAGACGGACAGCGTTAAGCTGATCTGTGAGGTCTCCAAACCCAGCGCCGATGTTACTTGGTACAAAGGAGACGAGGAGCTGCCAGAGGGCGGCCGCTACGATCAGATTGTGGACGGAAAGAGGAGGATCCTCCTTATCCAGGACCTGAAGATGGCTGACGCTGGAGAGTACAACTGCAGGCTGAGTCCCAGTATCAAGACCTCCGGAAATCTCAAGATTAATGGTTCGGAAAGATAAAACTAAATGATCAGTTTCGTATTTCCAGAAGCTTCTTTGTCTTTGACCCACTAACCATTGGTCTCTTGTGTTGCTTCCTGTGTTTTCCAGAACTGGCTGCTGAGTTCATCTCCAGGCCTAAGAGCCAGGAGGTGGTGGAGAGCGAGAAGGCGGAGTTTACCTGCTCCGTCTCCAAGGAAACCTATGAGGTCAAATGGATGAAAGACAACAAGGAGCTGGAGGCGGGAGACAAATACCAGATGGTCAGCGACGGCAAGAGACGAACTCTGGTCATCAAGGACTGCGAGCTCAAAGACGAGGGCGGTTACGTGGTGATGATCGGACCAACCAGAGCCAGCGCTGACCTGACTGTGCTCGGTAAGCCCCGCCTACCAACTTTTATACCAAGTGATAACATGAAAGCAAGAAATACCAGCTGAGAGGAGCAGCAACGTCTCAAATCAGGTTAATCTGTAGGAACTGAAGTTGTTACACAGTAATTAATATACAGGAGAACGAAAAATGCAGACTCCTCACTCCTGCCGCGAGAAGATACGAAAAGTTTAATTTAATGTTATATATATATCAAATATGGTTGAAAGTCACTCCCTGCCATTGGTGTCTAAGTGGGAAATCAAGGGACTTTCTAAAAAGATCAACGAAGGATAGTCGGGTGTTTTCCAGCATGAAGAGAAGGAACACACAGGACTCTAAAAACAGCGGCAATAAGAAACATAAAAGGCACTAACAATGAATGAGTAACTAACGACAAAATAAGAAATACTGATTGTGATAAGTAACATAAGAATGAGAGGATGATTGTGATTGTGTAAAAGAAATATGTTATACAAAATGTTGTATTGATTTGAACTGATTGTAAAATGATTATAAGAATTTTTTAAATCATAATGTGAATCATAGGAAAATGAGGAAGTGTTGAAGTCAGGAGAAAAACCAGTATTAAGAAATATTGAGCAATGAAGCGAACAGATGGTAATATATAGACTTTTAAGACTTTTAAAGTCAAAATGACAGATAAATCAAAATTACAACTTCCTCATTTGGATATTTTGGAGCTACCATACATTTGAGATTTATGAGTCATTGTTAATAATAAGTGTGCAGTGTGTCATATTTTTATTTATCATTTATATTTTTTCGATACTGTATGTATTTTTTTTCTTTTTGATAGTTTCTATGTGTAGGTGTAATTAATTTGTAAATTAATTTATAAATTAACATATCATCTAACAGGATTTAAAAATGGAATTTTTCTCATTTTTTCAGGTTATGGTTAATTTTATATTTTCCAATTAACTAATTTATGATTTTATTTATTTACTGATAAATATTAACTTGACTACCAAACAATAAAAAGTGCTCAAATATGTAAATAACGTTAACATTAAAAACATTACTCATCAGTGTGTTTGATGTTTTCCTTCCTGCAGAGAAGCTGAAGATCATCACGCCACTGAAGGACACGGAGGCCAAAGAAGGCCAGGAGGTCGTCCTGAACTGCGAGGTGAACGCTGAGGGAGCAAAGGCCAAGTGGCTAAAGAACGAGGAGACGGTGTTCGAGAGCAGCAAGTACGTGATGGTCCAGAGGGACAATGTCTTCTCCCTGAGGATCAGAGACGCCCAGAAGGGAGACGAAGCCAACTTCAGCATCACCCTGACCAATCAGAGAGGAGAGCAGGCCAAGAGCTCCTGCAACCTCACCGTCAAAGGTCAGTGATTCACCATCATGGTTCAGTTTTTAATCTAAATCAGGAAACAAGTCTGACCTCTCGCATGTTTACTGAGGCAAACATCTTTGTTTAACACTGCAATGAATTTAGCATATTAAGTTATATTAATTAGAGTAAAAGGTGATAAGGCACCAGCTTCTTCTTCTTTTGTATAAAATCCTGACAACACTGTTTCTGCTCTGCGTTTTGTGTTGTTCAGAGGAGAGTCTGAGGATTGTGGTTCCTCTGGAGGACATCGACACTCAGGAGAAGAACACTGTGAGCTTCTCCTGCAAGGTCAACAGACCCAACGCCACTCTGAAGTGGATGAAGGCCGGCCAGGAGATTGTCTTCGACAAGCGTGTCGTCTACAGAGTTGACAAAGAGAAGCACACGCTGACCATCAAAGACTGCAGGCTGGTGGATGAAGGCGAATACACCGCAGTGGCCGGAGACAGCAAATCCACCGCAGAGCTGATCATCAGCGAGGCACCCACAGACTTCTCCATGCACCTAAAGGACCAGACCATCACCGAGTTCGACGATGCAGAGTTCTCCTGCAAGCTGACCAAAGAGAAAGCCGATGTCAAGTGGTACAGAGACGGACGCGAGATCAGAGAAGGACCGAGGTACCACAGAGCGGCCAGACCCCCATTCATTAGTTACCGTGCACTAATCAGAGTCAATCAAATCAGTCCCAATGAGCCGTGTTGAGTTTTTAAATGTTAAACTTTCTTTTTACACCCGAACCTTAAATTTTAGCCATGAATATTTAATATCTAAATTAGGGAGAGGTGATGTCATAAACCTCTTTGCTCCAACCAGAGTTGAGGAACACAGTGGTTGTGCAGGTTTTGATCTTTTTTGTAACCTTCAACTTTTTACTTTAATTAGCTAATGATGTAATAAGTAAGCTGTTTATCGAGACATGCTAATACATGCAGCTCCCATTAGATCAGAGGGTTTTCAGGTCTGCACAGCTGAAACTCAGGGAATGAAAATGAAATAATACATTAGCTATTTATCAGTAATAATCAAAATGAGATTACATAGATGAGCCCCAATGTGAGTGATCAGGTTAAGGAGAAAGTTTACGTGAATTTGCCAGTTTTTTGAATAAATGTAGTTTCAACGAACTCAGTTCTGAGTCTCGTGTATGTGTCTTCCTGTTTATTTCCTCAGGTACACATTTGAAAAAGATGGAAAGATTTGCACCTTGCGTATCAAGGAGTGCAGACCCGATGACGAGTGTGAATATGCCTGTGGTGTGGACGAGAAGAGATCAAGGGCCAGACTCTTTGTTGAAGGTGAGAGTTTAAAGAAATAAATTAGTTTCTGGTCTGTTCCCATCATGGACGACCTCCTTGTTAATCTCTTTCTGTCCTGCAGAGACCCCAGTGGAGATCGTCAGACCACCACAGGACGTCTTCGAACCTCCAGGCTCGGACATCGTGTTCGAGGTGGAGCTTAACAAAGACAGAGTGGAGGTGAAGTGGTTGAGGAACAATATGACAGTCGTCCAAGGAGACAAGTACCAGATGATGAGCGAGGGTAAAGTCCACAGACTGCAGGTCTGTGAGATCAGACCTCGGGACCAGGGAGAGTACAGAATCATCGCCAAGGACAAAGACGCCAAGGCGAAGCTGGAGCTAGCAGGTATGAGTTCACCTACCTGAGTCTGGAGGCAAAGTGTCATTTTCAGAGGCTGTGGAAGAGCAGCAAGGAGCTGTATTTATAAGGATAATCTAATTAAGATGGTCTCTCCTTCTCCAGCTGTGCCTCAGATAAAGACCACAGACCAGACCTATGTCACAGATGCCAGGAAGCCCATCACCATGGCCGTCCCCTACAGTGCCTACCCACAGGCTGAGGCCAACTGGCTGTACAACAACCTGAGTCTGCCAAAAGACAACATCTACACATCTGCTGACCGCACAGAGTACCGGCTGAAGGACCCCATGAAGTCCGACGAGGGCCGCTACAAGGTCATCATCAAGAACAAGCACGGAGAAGGAGAAGCCTTCATCAACCTGGAGGTCATTGGTGAGTCCTGTGAACCTGAAACTAAAAGTGTCATCACATTTTTCTCAGATTTCTTGACCACTTTTGAGTGAATCAACTCAATTTTCTGAAAACCTAATGTTCTTGGGTCCTTAATGTCATCCTGATGATCTCCTTGTTTAACCTAGACGTCCCGGGACCCGTGAAGAACCTGCAGGTGGTTGACACCGCTGATGGCGAGGTCTGCCTGGCATGGGAGGAGCCTGAGAGTGATGGTGGCAGCAAGGTCATTGCCTACGTGGTGGAGAGACGCGACGTGAAGCGCAAGACCTGGACACTGGCCACCGACCACGCCGAGGGCCCTGAGTACACAGTGACCGGCCTTCAGAAGGACTCTTTGTACCTGTTCAGAGTCTGTGCCAGAAACCGTGTCGGCTGTGGACCAAATGTAGAGACTGACAAACCAGTACAGGCCAAGAACAAGTTTGGTAAGAAATAATTTTATTTTTATTTATGTGATATAAAAGTAAATGATTTATTGATACAAGACCAGAAGTGGTTCAAGAATTTACCATCAAATTTGTTTTTGAGCAAATCATAAACTGACCCTAGACCTTTGTTATTTAGACAGGAGAATGATTAAAAGACATACATGACACCTGATAAACATCAGAACGTTGCTCTCAGTTTATTAAATTGTCTTCTGGTTACCGATCCTCAGATGTTCCTGATGCTCCTCTGAATGTGATTGTTGGAAACGTCAACAAGTTTGGCTGCACCGTCTCCTGGGAGCCCCCAGAGTCTGATGGAGGTTCTCCCATCACCTCTTACATCATTGAGCTGCGTGACAGGACATCTGTGAAGTGGTCGCCCAACCAGGTGACCAAAGCAGACGAGCTGAGCGCCGTTATTAACGACGTCATTGAGAACAAAGAATACATCTTCAGAGTCAAAGCTGAGAACAAAGCTGGTGTGGGCAAGCCCAGCGCTGCCTCACATCCAGTCAAGATCATGGATCCCATCGGTAAGTTTGAGGAGCAGAGATAAGGTTCATCTCACTTAAAACTTCCTCACAATTAATAATGGTTAAAGCAACCAAGGTCTCAGTCTTTGCCCCCGTTCTAACATTCGGTTTTTGTGTTCACCTTACAGAGCCTCCAAGTCCCCCTCTGAACCTGGTCTGGCAGGACCAGAACAAGAGCTCAGTCCAACTCACCTGGGAGACTCCTCTGAGGAACGGAGGCAGCATGATTACCGGATACATCATTGAGCGCTGCGAGGATGGTACCGACAAGTGGCTTCGCTGTAATGCCCGCCTCTGCCCCGACCTCTTCTACAAGGTAAAGGTCACAATTGAAATGCTGAATCCTGATTCAGACTTCATTTTTAAAGGTTTGTAGGGGTAAGTTAGCTAAGTTAAGCACTTCTTTTATATGTAGTGCAGCTATTTTCACAGTAAAAACCCTGAAGTGATGGCTGTACACGTTAAAGTTGTGGACATGAAGGTGCTTTAAAATAAAGTTATTGTAATGCTACCACCCACTAATTCATTGTTATTCAAATTAATTTTATGTGAACTTTTTATTTCAGGTGTCTGGTCTGAAATACGGAGCCAAGTACAACTACAGAGTGTTTGCTGAAAATGCAGCTGGAGTCTCTGACCCATCAAACATCATCGGACCTCTGTTGGCTGATGACCCACATGGTAAGACTCAGCTCTTTTCTCAATATCTGTGACTGTTTAATGTTTTTGGTAGCACTTCAGTGAAAATTCAGATGAATTATGTCATGTTGTGAAGGAACATTAACCGTCATCTTTCTCCCCTGCGCAGTTGGTCCAACCTTCGACCTGAGCGGTTTCAAAGACGGCCTGGAGGTGATCGTCCCCCAGCCTCTCACCATCAGAGTCCCTATCACTGGATACCCGACCCCTGTGGCCAAGTGGACCTTCGGAGAGAAGGAGCTGACCACCGCTGACGAACGTGTCACAATGACGACTAAGTCCACATACACAGAACTCATCGTAACACCAAGCGTCCGCCCAGACAAAGGCACCTACACTCTGCAGCTGGAGAACGACGTCACATCAGTCTCTGGAGAGATTGAAGTTAATGTCATTGGTACACAGGAATAATAAACAGTGTAAAGACCCTTTATTTTGCTTCTAAACTGCTTTTAGTTTTTAAATATTGATATGTGTGTTTCCTCCAGCTGCACCTAGCGCTCCCAAGGACTTCAAGGTTTTGGAAGTGACAAGGCAGCACGTCCACCTGAGCTGGGAGGCTCCAGAACATGATGGAGGCAGCCCTCTGACCGGCTACCAGGTGGAGAAACGGGACGTTTCTCGTAAGACCTGGGTCAAGGTATGTTATTTTCAACTCATGAACTTAAATCATTGTTATATTCATGACATTGTCACAATGATATGTGTACCAACACTTTAGATTGTATGATTTCATTGCCTTATATTGTTGATGTATGCTATTCCCAACAGCTGCCTTAGAGTCTTTAAACTAGGTGAACACCACAGGTTCTCACCACAACTGTCACCAACACGCAGTTTCTCTGTTGTCTCTCTCAGGTGGTCACAGGTATCCAGGATCAGGAGTTCACCGTCACTGATGTTGTTGAAGGAAAGGAGTATCTGTTCAGAGTCACAGCCTGCAATAAGTGTGGACCAGGAGAGCCAGCGTACATCGATGAGCCTGTCAATGTCTCCTCTCCTGCCAGTGAGTCTGAAACACTAAAAGTAATGAAATTAAAGAAAATAATTAAGGTTTAGAGTCTTAAAAGCTCCATGTCATTTCCCTCCAGCCATCCCCGACCCTCCGGAGAACCTGAGGTGGAGAGACAAGTCCGCCAGCGGCATCTTCCTGACCTGGGAGCCACCCAAGTACGATGGCGGCAGTGGCATTCGTGGCTACAACGTGGACCGTTGCCAGAGAGGAACCGATAAGTGGGAGCCCTGTGGGGACATGGTGCCCGAGCTGAAGTGCCAGGTGACTGGTCTGATCGAAGGACAGTGGTACTCTTACAGAGTCCGGGCCTTGAACCGACTTGGAGCCAGCCAGCCCTGCAAGGCCACTGATGAGATCCAGGCCGTTGATCCCAAAGGTACCCAGAGATGACTTTTTTTACTTTACTATAATCTCTGTACTCTACTCTAATGTACAATATTGTGTAGATGATATAAAGTTAAAGTTTATGTCTTCAGGCGGGATCAAGAGCAACATAATGACTTATCTACAAACTTAAGTCAAACTTAATTACCAACAATGAACATTAGAGGGGGCTCTACACCACACAGTAACATGCTGAGAAATACACATTAATGTTGTGTTGATATATTATTTTTTTGTAGTAACATCTCATCAATTCCTTGCTCTCATTGTGCATGCAGAGGCGCCAGAGATCCAGCTGGATGCCAAACTACTGGCTGGTCTGACCGCCAAGGCCGGCAGCAAGATTGAACTCCCCGCTGAGGTGACGGGTAAGCCCGAACCCCGGGTTAAATGGACCAAGGCTGACCTGGTCCTCAAACCAGATGACAGGGTGTCCATCGACACCAAGCCAGGACACTCCACTGTCACAATCACCAAGACCAAGAGAGACGACAGCTCCACCTACATCATAGAGGCCACCAATAGCAGTGGCCGTGCCACTGCCACCGTTGACGTCAACATCCTTGGTAAGGCCAAATGACAATGTAGAAAACTAATAAAAATATTTTGATTTTGACTTTCTTAGTTTCTGATGTCAAATATACCTTCCTAACACAGATAAGCCTGGTCCCCCTGCTGCCTTCGACATCTCTGAGATCACCAATGAGTCCTGCTTCCTGGCCTGGAACCCTCCACGTGACGATGGTGGCTCCAGAGTCACCAACTACATTGTGGAGCGCCGAGCTGCCGACAGTGAGATCTGGCACCGGCTGTCCTCCACCATCAAACAGACCACGTACAAAGCTGTGGGCCTGGTCAAGTTCAAGGAATACATATTCAGAGTCTTCGCTGAGAACCAATTTGGTGTCGGCCCACCGACTGAACACCCATCCATCATCGCCAGATACCCCTTCGGTAGGTCACATAGGACTGAGGTTTATCACATGTATTTTTGTTATAAAATAAGGAAGTTTGATGGTTTGGATTTACAGTTATTTTAATTCTCAGCAAGAGTTTGATAAGAAGGTGGTGAAATGAAGCCAACAGCCAGCTAACTGACAAATGATTCGTCTCATTAACACGTAAAAATCAAGTTTTCACAATGGCTGGGACTAACTCTATCGCTCCTGTCTTCTCCTCAGACACCCCTGGAGCTCCTTACAAGCTGGAGGCTTCAGACATTGCCAAGGACTCCCTGTCTCTGTCCTGGTATGAGCCTGATGAGGATGGAGGAAGCCCCATCACTGGATACTGGGTGGAGAGATATGAACCTGACCACGACAGATGGATCAGATGCAACAAGCTGCCCATCAAAGACACCAACTACAGGTGAGTCTAACTACTCCACTGTCTAGTTTTACACTGGGCTCCTTTGTTGGATTTCAGTCTGCTAACGTGATGTGTTTTCCCTGTGCAGAGTCAAAGGTCTTCCCACCAGGAAGAAGTACAAGTTCAGAGTTCTGGCTGAGAATCTGGCTGGAACTGGAAAACCCAGCAAGGAGACAGACCTGATCCTTGTCAAAGATCCTATCGGTACAAAACCATTTACCTGCTCACTTTACTTTGTGTATAACCATCAGAAATGCTTTTAGCTATAAACATCGTGGTCTATCTCTTCCAGATCCCCCATGGCCTCCTGGTAAACCCACCGTGAAGGACGTGGCTAAGACCTCTTGCTTCCTGATGTGGACCAAACCAGAGCACGACGGTGGAGCAAAGATCGAGGGCTACGTCATTGAAATGCTGAAGAGTGGCACCACAGACTGGATCCGCGTGGCAGAGAACATCAATGCCCTGGAGTACTTCCTGAAGGGCCTGATGGAGAAGCAAGAGTACTCATTCAGAGTGAGAGCCGTTAATGTGGCTGGTGAAAGTGAACCCAGCGAGCCCAGTGACCCAGTTCTCTGCAAGGAGAGACTCAGTAAGTAAAACTAATACATCTTAGTCAAACTGATGCTAAAAGACAGAGACAACATATGAAACCAAACATATAAATCATCATTTTGGCAGCTCAAATTTAACGAGTTAACTCATTGACAGCCCATAATTCATTTGTCTTGAACTCCTCAGACCCTCCTTCGGCTCCTCGCTGGTTGGATGTCGTCAGCATCAGCAGGAACAGCGCCGACTTGAAGTGGACAGCTCCTGAGCGTGACGGAGGCTCACCAATCACTAACTATATGGTGGAGAAGCGTGACGCCAGGCGTAAAGGCTGGCAGACCGTTGACACAACAGTGAAGGAGCTGAAGTACACTGTGACACCACTCAATGAAGGATCACTCTATTTGTTCCGTGTTGCTGCTGAGAACACTGTGGGCGTTGGGCCATTCTGTGAGCTGCCAGACTCCGTGCTGGCCAAAGACACTTTCAGTAAGTTGCAGAGTAGTTTCAGTCACGTATATTTCAATCATTTTGATCAGGAGGGTGAAGATAATCCCCATTGTTCTCTTTATTACAGCTACTCCTGGGCCACCATACGCGCTTGCTGTCAATGCTGTGACCAAGAGATACGTGGACCTGCAGTGGGAGGCACCTAAAAACGATGGCGGCCGACCCATCCTCAAGTATATTTTTTTACTCAAATCTTTGTTGGCAAAGCAATTTCTACATAAAACAAATTAATCTTGATGATTCATTGTTTTTTCATGCACCTCAAATACTTTCTGTTAGTCCAGCACAGGTTGCTCCATGCAGTGTTGACAGTTTACTGTAAGTTTACTTTTCGGTGACTCTGTCCTCCAGGTATTCCATTGAGAAGAAGGAGAAGCTGGGAACTCGCTGGGTGAAATGCGGGAAGACTTCAGGTCCTGACTGTAAGTACAGAGTGACAGACGTCATCGAGGGAACAGAGGTTCAGTTCCAGGTCAGTGCTGAGAACGAGGCCGGCGTCGGTCACCCAAGCGAACCAACTGAGATTCTCACCATCGAGGATCCAACAGGTTTGTCCAGTAATGGCTCATTAACAACAATTATAGCAAAGTGGGAAAGTAGTCTAAATGCATCTGTCCTGTCCCCACCAGGCATCCCATCACCACCCCTTGAGCTGCACGTGACTGGAGCCAGCCGTGACTTCCTGTCCATCGCCTGGAAGCCTCCACAGAGGGATGGCGGCTGCCCCATCACCGGCTACCACATTGAGATGTGTGAGGCCGGCACAGAGAAGTGGATGAGGGTCAACTCTCGTCCAGTGAAGGAGCTGAAGTACCGTGTGGAGGAGGGTGTGGTCCCTGAGAAGGAGTACATCCTGAGAGTGAGGGCCATCAATGCTGTTGGAGTCAGCGAGCCCTCTGACATCTCTGAGAACGTCTTTGCCAAAGAATCTGACTGTAAGAACATCTACTTATGTCTTATTTTGAGTGCA
Organism: Datnioides undecimradiatus; assembly: GCA_008933995.1. NCBI lineage: Eukaryota > Metazoa > Chordata > Actinopteri > Lobotiformes > Datnioididae > Datnioides > Datnioides undecimradiatus. The sequence goes on from WARS01000036.1 coordinate 21,560,277, forward strand.
ACATTCTGTTAATCATTAAATTGACGCTAACAGTTAAACGCTTTTGTATTTCTGCTCTCAGGTAACCCAACTCTGGAGTTCCAGACTCTGGATCTGGTTGTTGTTGAAACAGAAAAGCTTCACATCCCAGTTCCCTTCAGGGCTGTCCCCTCACCCAGAATCACCTGGCACAAAGATGGCAAGGAGCTGAAGGCTGACGAGCGCCGCGGCTTCAGGTCAATTTGACACTTCATCTTGCACTGTTTATTGCATTTGGATTCAAAGAGAATGTGTTCCTCCAAAAACTAAAGACCACGACTGACCTTTGGACTAACCACATAGCTTTTCAGTCATCATTCAGCATTGATTTACAAAATTGATTAATCTGTGAATATTTGGCTATAAAATGTAAAATGAAATAGTGACTTTCAGCTTGTCCAAGTTGATGTCTTCAAATGTCTTTTGTCAGCAGTCTGACTAGTTGATTAATCTAGTGACGTGTTTGTGAATGATTAATCTGACTAGAGCAACCGAAACAGGTTCAGTTTACTGTGATATTACCAGAAAACATGGCAAATCTTCAAAATGGCAATGCTGTAGTTTGTAAACAACCCAACCTGGTAAATCAGCTAATTGACATTTTATCTTTAAAATTTGACTCATAAACCATTTCTGAAATGCTCCATTATGGATGTTCGTGGTCTAGTGCTTTTTTCTCTGTGTGAGCAGCAGTGGCTGATGGGATTGATTGTGTTCAACAGGAAGGAGTATACCTCCTGTCACCTGGAGATTGACAGCAGCCTTCATGCTGATGCAGGACAGTACAAAGTGACTCTGGAGAACAAACTGGGAGCTGCCAGCGCCACCATCAACGTCAAAGTCATAGGTACTCAATCACACATTTCTATGTATGTCAGTCTCCTGAGCAGGGGATTATATCTAACATGTCACTATCTTTCTTTCATCAGGTCTTCCTGGTCCCTGCAAGGAAATTGTGGCTTCTGACATCACAAAGAGCTCCTGCAAAGTGTCCTGGGATCCTCCAGACTATGATGGTGGCAGCCCAATTATTCACTACGTTCTGCAGGTCAGTGATGGCAACACGGTCTTGTTTCTGAACTGTGATGACTTGGTTTAAAGAAAGATAGATTGATGTCTCCTTTGTTGTGTGATTTGTGCAGCGTCGTGAAGCTGGCAGGAGGACATATGTCAACATGATGTCCGGAGAGAACAAGGTGAGCTGGACCGTGAAAGACCTCATCCCCAATGGAGAGTATTACTTCAGAGTCCAGGCCGTCAACAAGATCGGAGGAGGAGAGTTCATCGAGCTCCGCAACCCAGTCATCGCTGAGGACCAGAAACGTAAGAAAAAAGTTCCATCTTTGATTTTAATACATTAAATGTGTGAGGTCTGGTATTTGGCTTGTATGTGTCTCTTGAGATAAGAGAGTCCAAAACCTCTTTATTTGTGTCCAAGATTAAGCAAAACAATATCTGTCTCCCATCCCAGATGCTCCTGACCCACCGGTGGATGTGGAGACCCACAACCCCACATCTAGCACCATCACCCTGACCTGGAAGCCACCCATGTATGACGGCGGCTGCAAGATCATGGGCTACATCTTGGAGAAGCAGCAGAAGGGCGAGGACAAGTGGGAGAGGTGCAACGACTTCCTGGTCCCTGTCCTGTCCTACACCGTCAGAGGGCTGACAGAGGGAAAGAACTACACCTTTAGAGTTAAAGCTGAAAATGCCGCTGGAGTCAGTGAGCCATCACGCAACACACCATTCGTCAAGGCCTCAGACACCATTGGTGAGTATGACATCAACTAATGCTCACCAAAGCAAATGTATCTTTACTGTCATACAATAGACATTTTCAAAAATAATTTACAGACATAAACTTTACAAAAATGTAGAAAAGCTCATTTTGATATCAACCAAGAAATAGTCCAGCAGCAGGAGGAGTTTGTTCGCATCTACATTTTGTTTGTTTCACTTCCTTTCTCTCTCTCAGATCCTCCAAAGGTCTTCCTGAGTGGCAGCCTACAGTCTGGTCTCAGCGTGAAGCGAGGCCTCGAGATCTGCCTGGATGCCAACATTTCTGGATCGCCGTATCCCCAGATCACCTGGTACTGGAACAACCAGGTGATCCGGCCTGAGCCGCTCCGCAAGAGGCCAGACAAGCCCCTGAAGAAGAAGGTAGAGAAGAAGGAAGAGGAGAAAAAGGAGGAAGAGAAGAAAGAAGAGAAGGAGGGAGAGGTAAAGGAAGAAGAAGAGAAGAAGGAAGGAGAGGAGAAGAAGGAGGAGGAGGAGAAGAAGGAAGAGGAGGCAGCAGAGCCAGAAGTGGAGGAGATTGATTACCCAACAATTAACGAGCGTCTCACCATTAACAACAGCCGCAGGGGCGTGTCCTCTGTTGTCATCAAGGACTCGATCCGCGCCGACCACGGTGTCTACATGGTGAAGGTGGAGAACGATCACGGCATCGCCTCGGCAACCTGTGAGGTCAACGTGCTCGGTGAGAATTCTTCTTCTCTCTTCTGTTTTGTGGTGTAGTTACGCATCCATGCATTTTGAGAAGATAAGCAGGTTTTAATGAAAACAGAATGGATTATCATAAAACTTAATGTTTCACACATAAATATGCACCACATATACAGATTATTCACAAACACGTCACTAGATTAATCAACTAGTCAATTTACAGAAAAATAGTCCACCATCAGATATTTCATGGTTGAAAACGACATAATTTCTGTCCACAGATACTCCTGGACCTCCAGTGAACTTCAAATTTGAGGAGGTGAGGAAGAACTCTGTGATTTGCAAGTGGGATCCTCCTCTGGATGACGGCGGCAGTGAGATCCTCAACTACACTCTGGAGAAGAAGGACAACTCCAAGCTGGAGATCGGCTGGAGCTGCGTCACCTCCACACTGAGAGGATGCCGCTACCTTGTCCCCAAACTCATTGAGAAGAAGGAGTACATCTTCAGGGTTGTGGCTGAGAACAAGTTCGGTGCTGGTCCATACTGCGTCTCCAAACCACTGGTTGCCAAGAATCCTTTCGGTATGCTGCTATTTATTAATGCTGCTCTTCATGCTGTGAGTTAAGGTGTTAATAAAATACATCTTGAATAAGTTAAAAATTAGATTCTTCTTTTTGTTATCTTATTAAGCACAAAGTGAAATCAAAGATATAATGATACATTTTTTTCTGGGGTAAAAAAATGCAAAAAAAAATTACATTACACAGAAAAAAACAAAAACATAAACATATACTTCAAGTTCAAGGCTCAGTTTTTTTATCTGCTCCTTGGTCCCTTTCTCTACCTCAGAACCTCCTGAGGCTCCTGAGAAACCAGAGATTGATGACATGACAGCCCACAGCATGCTGGTCACCTGGAATGAGCCAAACAACAATGGCAGCCCCATTTTGGGATACTGGGTGGAACGCCGTGAGATCAACAGCTCACACTGGGCACGTGTCAACAGGTGAGAAAAACATGTTTAACTAAGATTCACAAAAACGTGGGCTGATGTGTGAGGACATCTGAAAACACAGTGATACCATTTTACCAAAATCTTTTTGTCTGTCTTCTGATTGTTTCTTTGTGTCCTCGTCCTCAGGAACATCGTCCCCAACACTGAGCTGAATGTTGAAGGTCTGCTGGAGGGCCTGACTTACATCTTCAGGGTGGCAGCTGAAAACCAGGCTGGCCCTGGAAAGTTCAGTGTACCCTCTGAACCCAGGACAGCTCAGTCTCCAATCCGTACGTAAACAATCAATGTGTTTCTTTCAAAACAGCTACCATTTGAGACAGAAATCTGGAGAAATTTGTAATCATGAAGATGCATAATAACAGCTGTAAACATGGATACTCATAGCCAAACATAATCAGTCGTAGAGTTTACATGTCTTTTCTTTGTTTATTGTGACACTTTAGTACCTCCTGGACCTCCAGTTGCCCGAGTGGTGGTAACCACTGACCATTCCATTGATGTGGAATGGGACCCACCTGCTGACAACGGTGGAGGAGAGATCCTGGGATACCATGTGGACAAGGTCAGATCATCAAATCAAAGATCATTAAGCTGTCATAAATAGAACTGAATTCAGACTAATGTTTCTTTATTCTGTGACGTTCTTCTTTAGGCCATGGCTGGTACTAAGGACTGGTCAAGGTCTACAGAGCGTCCCTGGAAGACCCGGGCTTTCACTGTTTATGGAGTCCGTGAGGGAGCCAAATACCTGGTCAGGGTCATTGCCTGCAATGCTGCCGGAGAAGGAACACCAGGATTCACAGAGTCTGTGTTTGTCAGGAATCCTGCAGGTCAGTCGCCAAAAAGAAAAAAATAAAGAGATTGTGATGTTTCCTGTTGTTTCCTGGTTCAGTTTTGATTTAAATCTCAAAGTTTGTTTGTTGTTGACTTCTTTTCCTTGATTCCTTGGTTGCCTTCTACAGAGATACCAGTGATTGAACTGGACCTGTCGGTCAAGAACGGCGTGATCATCAGAGCTGGAGAGACACTTCGTTTACCTGCTACAGTCACAGGTAAACCCTACCCATCCATCACTTGGACCAAGGATGACAGCAAACCTGACAAAGACCGAGTGGAGATTCTCACTGAAGGCAACGACAGCATTGTTTCAATTAAGAGTGTTCAGAGAAAAGACAGCGGCAAATACCACATCTCTGCTTGCAACCCCAGTGGCACCAAAGCCGCTTCTACCAGAGTGGACGTCATGGGTGAGTTGAAGTTGATGAAGGCAAAGCAGTGCTTGATGATAAATGACTTGCAATTAAAGTATGTTATGAAGTAAAAGTGAACACATAGACGTAATATTATTTTATTTTCAGATGTTCCTGGACCTGTCACAGACCTGAAGCCTGTTGTTGTCACTCGCAAAATGATCTTCCTGAACTGGGATGATCCCGAGGATGATGGAGGCAGCGACCTGACCGGCTTCCTTGTAGAGCGTAGAGATGTTAAGATGCACACATGGAGGCAGCCTGTTGAAACAACATCATCCAAGTGTGAGTGTGTGGGCATCATGGAGGGACAAGAGTACTTCTTCCGTGTTATTGCCAAAAACAAGTATGGCTTGGGCGCACCTGTTGAGTTGGGACCTATCAAGGCCGTGGACCCACAGGGTGAGTCTTCAACACTTGATTTTTATTTGGAAATGAATGTCTGCAGCATGATTTCTTGGTTGGAAGATGGATTGGCAACTATCCTTGCTGGTGGTTTTGCAGGCCCACCATCATATCCTGAAAAGTTCCGCTACACGGAGCGCACCAAGGACTCCATCACACTGGCCTGGAAGCCACCACGTAATGATGGTGGCAGCCCAGTCATCGGTTACTTTGTTGAGAAGAAGAGGCAGGACCAGCAGGCCTTTGAGCCCTGCAACACAGAGATCTGCCCCAACATGACCATGACTGTGGAGGGCCTGGACGATGCCTGGATGTATGAGTTCAGGATCAAGTGTGCCAACCTAATTGGAGAGAGCGAGCCATCCATCCCATTGACTGTGGTCATCCAAGATGATGAAGGTATTGCTGAATGTTTGGAGAGGTCTTAAAATCCCCTAACCCTGGATATTTTATTCCAGAAGTGTTTTTCGTTGTGTGCTAATTTGTTGTGTTCCTGTACTATTTTTCTTAGTGGCTCCTGAGGTCCACATGCTTACGCACTTCAAGGGCGACTCCATTACCGTGAAGAAGGGTGAGCCCATTGAGATCCCTGCTGATGTCCTGGGTCTCCCCATCCCCAAGGTTGAGTGGACCAAGGATGATGTGGTGATCGAGAAGCCGTCAGAGACTCTGCTAATGGAGACCGTGGTGACCGGCAGGATGAACTGCAAGACCACACTGTCCATCCCAGCAGCCAATAGGAGGGACCGTGGCAGTTACACTGTGACTGCCTCCAACAACATGGGCTCAGCCAAGCACACCATCTATGTCATGGTGCTGGGTGAGTTCAAATGTGCCACAGACTCAGTCAGAGGATGAAAAGAACAGGATGGTTTTATTCATATGTACTTCATGTATTTATGCTCTCCTTTTAGACCGTCCACTTCCACCCAGGAATGTGACAGTATCCAACATCAAGGCAGAGTCTTGCTATCTCCACTGGGACGCACCACTGGATAATGGCGGCAGTGAGCTGACAAACTACATTGTTGAGAGGATGGAGGTGGTCTCAGAGCCGCACGAGCTGGAAGAAGGACAGGATGCTCCTTCTGAACCACAGTGGATTGAGGTTACCAACAGCATCATTGAGAGGAAATACGGGGTATGTCCTGATAACAACAATAATATGATAACAGGGTTTGTGTAGGCCTTTAAAGCCCTATTTAACTGTACTTATCCATATTGCAGGTGTGGAACCTGGAGACCAACAAGAACTACCTATTCCGGGTCAGAGCCGAGAATCGCTATGGCAAATCCGACCCCTGCACAACAGAGGAAGTCCAGATCACAGACCCATTCGGCCTTCCTGGCCCACCAGAGAAGCCAACCATTGCAGAGTACTCCAAGACCTCCATGACTCTAACCTGGGAGCCTCCCAGAGACACCGGCGGCTCTATGATTATTGGCTACTGGCTGGAGAAGAGGGAGAAAGGCACAGGCTACTGGGCCAAAGTCAATAAGATGCCTGTCACAAAGAGGGGCATGAAAGGCTGGGAGTACCAAGTGAGTCACTAGAAGTTTTTCTTTGTGCTACAACAAATTAATGTTTAAAATATGTATCGTCTCAGTGTTGGGTGTGTATGAAAGGCAGCGTAGAATATTTGCATTGCAAACCAAAGAAAGAACCTAAAGGTAAGCTATGAACCTTCCAGGAGAATCGATTACAAACCTTCAAAAAAGTCTGTCAAACACCCTTAGATTAGACTATTAACAACCTTAAGGGGTTTTCCCTTGTAGATTTACAAGACGGTCTCATACAGACTGTTGGGGAGGTCCATTAGGAACCTTTATAGAATTCCATCATTAAATGGTAGAACATAGACCATTAGGAAGATCCTCCAAAGACCAAAAGAGAGAAAGGAAGGTCATAATCTGTTAGGAAAGTGTTTTAGGCCCTCAGTCCATAGTCTGTTGAATCTCCACATCTTTGTGTTTCCCAGGTGACTCGTCTGTTCGAAGGAACCGAATACGAGTTCAGGGTTGCTGCCTGCAACTCAGCAGGAACTGGACCATTCAGTGCACCATCCAACTCTGCCTTTGCTGTTGATCCTCTTAGTAAGTAAACAGCAACTGTTGGAGGATAATTAATTACATTTTTAAAACTGGATGAAATTTTTACAGACTGCTGTTCTCAACTCTAGCTCCTCCAAGCATGCCTGCTGCTCCAGAGGTGGCTGATAAGACAAAGCACAGTGTCACACTGTCCTGGAAGCCACCAGAGAGGGATGGAGGAAGCCCCATCAAGGGCTACATCATCCAGATCCAGGATGAGGGCACATCAGAGTGGATGAGGGTGAACGACCCTGACAGCCTGCACCCCACCACCGAGTTTACAGTACCTAGTCTCCGTGCACTGAAACGCCACCGCTTCAGGATCATTGCCGTCAACGACATTGGCGAGTCCGACCCCAGCCCCCATACTGGCGAGGTTCTGGTGGAAGACATCCAGCGTATGTCATTTAATGTCTCACTGCATTAACCAGGTGATAGTTTTCATCATTGTTCAAAACCTTTTCTGTGTATGTCTGTCACTGATGTTTCCACCAATGTTTCCCGCTCGACAGTTGCACCTTCCATCAACATTGATGTGATGGCCGACGACCTGCTGTGCATCCGTGCCGGAGATCCATTTAGGATCCCTGCCACCATCAAGGGCCGCCCTGTTCCCAAGGTAACCTGGGACTTTGATGGCAAAGCCAAATCGCACAAGAAGAACAAATTGCACACACTGCCTGTGGACTCTGAGGTGAGAACCAAAATGGAAACAGTGATTTTCTCACAGTATTTTCCAGTAAAATCTCCTTTTCATGGCACTTTTTATGAAAAGATAATGTGTGAGTCAATTTTTCAATAAAGCATTTCAGATATTGTATATACTGAAATTTTTCAGTAACAACCTTCCTGCTTTTTACATTATCTTATATGAATATTAGCTGTGCTCATGTTTTATAGATGTTTAGTCTTTCTTTCCATCTGTTTTTATGTTTTCAGGTTGAGTCCACTGACACCACGTCCACTGTGATCGTCCCGGTCAGTCTGAGGAGCCACTCTGGACGCTACACTATCACTGCGAAGAACAAGTCTGGACAGAAACACGTCAACATCAGAGTCAACGTGCTTGGTATGTTCATGTGATTTGTAAATAGACCTCAGCTCAGCATACATTACTTTCTCTTTGTTACTCTTGGATCTCTGACTGTAATTCTTTCCTTGCTTCAGATGTCCCTGGACCTCCAAAGGACCTGAAGGTAACTGACATCACCCGGTCAACTATGAGGCTGATCTGGAAACTCCCTGACAATGATGGAGGAGAGAGAATCAAGAGCTACTTTATCGAGAAGAAATGTGTCACTGACAAGGCCTGGACAACGGTAAACATTGCTTGCTGTAGTTAACTTTTATCATAATCTTTATTTTTGAAAACCGATTCTTTTAGTTTTAATGGAGTTTGAGGAAAAAATTAAACATAGTGATCTGCTGTACTGGGAAGCTAGGAACACTGCTAGCCTAGCTTTGTCAAAACATAGAAAACAAGATTTTACAAAATGTCTGTGATCTTTTAAAGGAAATGTCCAGTTTTTTGTATTTGATTTACTGATGGGTCAATTGATTTATTATCAGGTGAATGCAGCCTGTGCCAGCCAGGCCTACGTTGTGCCAGGCCTGCTGGAAGGTCAGGACTACCTGTTCAGGGTCCGAGCTGAGAACAGACTTGGACTCAGCCCGTTCACCATCACCACCGAACCTGCCCGGGCGAGAGACCCAATCTGTGAGGACATACCCTCTTACCAACAATACAAATACAGCAAACTCCCAAACCTCACTGGTAATGCTCTAATTCTAATTTTTTTCTTCCTCCCTCTCAGACCCACCTGATCCCCCCACCAAGCTGAAGGTCAACCTGGTGACTAAGAACACCGTCACTTTGAGCTGGGAGCCTCCTAAGAACAACGGCGGCTCTCCAGTGAAGCATTACATCATTGAGCGCTTGAGCTGGGACACTAGCGGCAAGGAGAAGGAGACCTGGAAGCAGTGCAACAAGAGAGACGTAGAGGAACTCACCTTTGTGGTGGAGGACCTGAAAGAGGTCGGTCCTTCAAAGCATCCCACCACTCTCGCTATTACTTCCTTTCTGTATCAGTGTTCAGTAACACTCCTTACCAGGACAGAGATCATAGATTAGTGTTGTGCTTCGCATAGGCATCATTTGTTGTTCCATATAGGAGTAGGTTATTAGCAAAAATTAATAATTACCTATGATAATTATTAATTGAAAGAATATTATTATTAATAAAAATTAATAATTACGGGGCACCACCCTGGTATCAGGGACCAATAATAAAGATAAAGATATCAGTACCTGGGAGATACTGATATGCACAAGACGAACAATGAAGGTGTGAATCCGAGCACTGACTCTTTTAACCAGCCTTTACAACAACACTTGTACAAACAATGCAGACAACTTCTCTTTAACACATAACAGAATTGATTAAAATCAATGATATCGATTAATAATCGATAACACCTCAATCAATAAACATCCATCATGTACCTATTCTAAATTATACAAGGGGGTGTGTGTGTGTGTGTGTGTGTGTGTGTGTGTGTGTGTGTGTGTGTGTAAAAGAGGAGGGGTGAGGTTGCGGACGTAAGGGAGGAGAGGGAGTATGTCACGCAAGAGTTTCGATCAGGGGAAATGACCGCGAGGGTTGAAAAAGACAACGGCTAGTGGCGTCTGTGAGCTTAGCCTCTGTGTCTCTGAAAAATTAGTTTTCACCGGTGTATACCCGGTGTGTATGTGCGTGTCGGTTAAGAGGGAAAGAGTGGAAAACACAGCACATAAGAAAAATTCTTCGGGCTCTGGTCGTCAGACCGTAGTACACCCGATCAAAGAAATCAAATAAACAAATGTGACGCTTGGTCCATTAATACAAAGCACGGGACTTGTAGTCCGTTAACTTAACTTATACAATAAAATTGTATAGAAAACACACTTAAAACTACCTCTGCCCAGATCAAGCCTCTTACGTGCCTACGAAGCAGGGAGATGTGTGGGGTCCGTCTTTGGGTCCGGCTCGGTTCCTCGGCTCGGATGACAACGGTGGGCCGTGTCGCTCTGTCGGCGGGTTGCACGGCGGGTTGCAAAGGTTGAAGAAAGACGCGGGGGTCCTTTCTTCCTTCTGCAGATACTTCGAGCGCTGGCGGTGGCGGCGTCTGTGGCGGCGGCAGCCAGGCAATTCTCCGCGATCAGCGGGAAGTGGCGAGTCGGGTCTGCAGGTACTTTATTGAGAGCGCTGGCGGCGGCGGCGTCTGCGGTGGTGGCGACTCTCCTTCGGAGCCGTGGAAATAATGTGCTCGGGAAATCTCAGTTTGTCCAGTGAGGGTGATATCGGCACGTAGTCCAGGTCCATACGGTGTTTACTTCCTTTTTCGTCGTGCCTCGCTGGGATCCGGGTGGAAACCGACTAGAAACAGACTAGAAGCAAAGTTGTGAGGGTTGGTGCAGGTAATATACCTGCAAACATCTGGCCACACAGCAGGGTGCTGGCGGCTATTGTCCAATGGGAGTCCGCACCCACCGGAGGGGGGGGCGACAGAGGGGGTTAGGATGGAGATGGCCTGTGCTCCTTCCTGGTCTGGCCCTTTGATCTTAGACAAATGGAGCGGGGTGCTGGTGGTTCCCATGCCGTTTGGGGGTCAGCGCTCACCAGGGGGGCGGCCGAGCAGGTAGGGGCGGAGGTGTCCCACACTCCTGTGTGCTCTGGCCCATAGGTCTAAGATAAGGAGCAGCCAGGATGCTAATGGCTCCATCCAACTGGGGGCTGCACCCAGCAGGGGGGCAGCAGAGTGAATGGGGATGGAGGTGTCCTGCATACCTTTATGACCTGGCTCCCAGGTCTTAGACAAAGAGAGCAGCCATTTGGTTGGTCTGCAATCTTTGATCTGTATCAGACCTCAGGTCGTAAACCTTGTCGGGGGCCTGTTGTCTGTATGAGGCCCAACACTAGTGTTTGAACATATATAAATCTTTTACTTTTCCAATTAATTTCTTGCCTTAAGGGGACCATAGGGCTCAGTTCATTTCTATGAACTCTCAGCCAGTGGGTGTTTTTTAAGAGTAAACCAAGACAAAATCCTCCTTTTCCAAAGAAAATACAGTAATTCTGTATTTTAAACACTACAAAATCTCTACAGTTGTTTCCTAAAGTCATGTTAACCACCCCATTCAGGACAAACATGGCTACCCTAATCACAAGGTTGGTGGTTCAATCCCCTGTCCATATGACAAAGTGTCTAGGGAATCCAATTTTAAAGCACTTTTGCATTAAGGTAGAAATTCCTAATTGACAGTGACCAGCAGATTTTATATCAAGACATTGAAATGTCTGAATGTGGTTTAAATTGTTGGTGTAGGATAGGTTTTGTAAAGGGGGAGTGCTGGAGTGTTAACAGTTTATTGAGTTAAAGTCTTCATTAAAGCATTTTTAATTCTTCTTTTCTGGATTTTAATTTGTATTGTGTTCCCATTGCTTTTGAAAAGGTGCTATCAAATAAAATGTCAACTATGAGGAACCATAAAGTTTTTACTGATAGACACTTTCTTGCTTAAGCTGTGTGATACAGATGAAGTCAAGTTTCTGTCAGACCTGAACTTACTGTTATCTGTCCGGCTGTTCATTTGCAGGGAGGAGAATATGAGTTCAGAGTGAAGGCTGTAAACGCAGCTGGACCAAGCCGACCCTCTGCCACCGTTGGACCGCTGGTCATCAAGGATCAGACATGTGAGTGACACACCCTTGAGTTGACATAAGTAGCTATAAATGTTATTGCTGTTTTCATCTTTCACTATGTTTCTTTGGACTCTTACGTGTTGGTCATTTGGAAAACATCTCATTTGTTTCTGCAGGTGCTCCCACCATTGAGCTGCGTGAGGCCATGGAGGGTGAGGAGGGCTGTGACATCAGCATTGTGGCGAAGGTGAGCGGCTGCCCATTCCCCACACTCACCTGGCAGAAAGCCACCCTGGCCAAACCCGAGGAGAAGGCCGCTGTCCAGTATGACCAGCACATCAACAAACTGGTGACCCACGACAAGTGCACTCTGGTGATCCAGCAGGCCAGCAGGCACGACAGTGCCCTGTACAGCCTGACCGCCACCAACAGCCTGGGCACTGTCACCAAGGACATCAAGCTCTCCGTGCTTGGTGAGAAACACAAAACATGTCATCACATCAAGTTGCAATGGAGCTTATTTAACCCTTAAACACCGAACGTGTCGCCGGCGACACGTTTGTGCAAGTGCGCTTTGGATTACAGTAATTACGTCATGGTTTGTGCTATCGGAAAAAATTAAATGGTTTCTGAAAGCTGAGATGTTGCGCTTTACAGCCAAAATGGAGTTATTACGGTAATTTCACTTGCGAATGTCCCAGAAGCCCGCGAAGCAGCTGCTTCGTTCCCACTACACACAGCAGTGGAGAAAGTTTCCATTTTATGGTCTGTTTACTCACATTATGAGACACAGACTCTCAAATTTTACTGGAAATAGTTTTATGCTCTTCAAATATAACATGCAAAATCTGCTATTCAAATATAATTACAGTGTTGTTTGTTCACTAAAACTCTAAAATCCAATTCTGTTTTTGTCTTTTTCAACTGTCATCACACTCTTCTAACATGCAGCTAATAGTATATAACAGCCAGGTATTGAAAGTTCCAGGTAAAATGGGCAAAAGCACTTACAGGACAGGCTCAGGTGTGAAAGGGTTAAAGAAACTGTAGTTTTATCAATGAAATGATTGGTTGTTGCTCCTCCACCACATAAAAGGTTACGAACAGTAATACCTCACAGCCACCAGTCTATGTTCATGTACACATAAAGTGTGACACGTGCACTGAAAGGGAATAGAGCAAACAAGTGTATCTGCTCTGTAACCGTTAGCATGTCCAGGTAACTAGCTTAAGTTAGCTAACCTAGGCTTACTTGTAAGGCCAACAATTAGCATATATAATAATAACATTTTACAGAATTGTACCTCCATGAGGACAAACTGTAATACAATACAAGAGCAAATCAATTGAGGATGAGGACTTTTTACCTTCCATCTGTTAGCATTATCACATCAGGTGGCATTTTCATGAAGCCAATGTTGGCATAATTTTCTAGAAATGTTATGTTGGCATATGTTGGTGCTACATGAGCAACTCACCTTCCTCCCTCCCCCCATTTCCCATACAGGACCTCCTGGCCCACCTGTTGGACCAATCAAGTTCACTGAGGTGTTTGCAGAGAGGATCGGCCTGGCTTGGAACCCTCCGACAGACGATGGTGGATCCAAGATTACCAACTATGTGATTGAGAAGCGTGAGGACAACAGGAAGTCCTGGGTTCATGTCTCCAATGACCCCAAGGAGTGTGCCTATGTGGTGACCAGGCTGACTGAAAATCATGAGTATGAGTTCAGAGTCATGGCCCAGAACAAGTTCGGAGTCGGTCCTCCACTGGCTAGTGAGCCAGAGAAGGCCAGGAACCTCTTCAGTAAGTTCACATCAGATCAGAGAAACTTTACTAGATCAGCTGATGATGTCAAAAAATGTCTTCCTTCATTTCTTCCTCATGTTTCTGTTCCAATCAATACAACTTTAGAATTTATCAGTTAAGAAGATCCTCTTGGTTGCTGAGGATGCTTTATTCAAGCTGTGACAAGACCTTTTTAATTTGTTTTAGTTTATTTAAGGATCATCACTGTCATCAAAGCGGCATTATTAACACAGAACTTGATTACTGATGACTGGCCTGTCCTCTTGCAGCTGTCCCGGGTCAGTGTGAGAAACCGACCGTAACGGACGTCTGCCTGGAATCCATGACTGTCAACTGGGAGGAGCCCAAGTACGATGGCGGCTCCTCCATCACTGGGTATATCATTGAGAAGAAGGAGACCACTGCCAAGCGCTGGGCCCGCGTTACCCGTGACCCAGTTAGAGCGCTGCCACTGGGCAACAACTGGGATGTCACCGGCCTGCTGGAGGGTGCCATGTACCAGTTTAGAGTCAGCGCTGTCAATGCTGCCGGCGCTGGGCTGCCCAGTCTACCATCTGACCCTGTACTCTGCAGAGACCCCATCAGTAAGAAAGAGATTAACGCAACAAGAGTAACGCAAAAAATACGACTAAGAGCTCTCAAGTTTTCATGTGTTTGTCACTGTGCTGTTTATAAGGTTTTAAATTAAATGTATTAACAATGTTGACATGAATCTCATGTTATTTATCTGCGTGTTTTTGATCAGAACCTCCTGGCCCGCCTACGCCTAAAGTGACTGACTGGACGAAGTCGACAGTGGAGCTGGAGTGGATCCCCCCTCTGATCGATGGAGGGTCAAAGGTCACGGGCTATATCGTGGAGTTCAAGGAGGTGAACAAGGAGGAGGCGGAGAAGAAGGCTCAAAGGAGGCTGCTGTTGAGCGATGCTGAGGAGGAGAAGGAGCCTGAGACTGAGGAGGCCTGGGAGAAGGTAAAAAAATACAAATATATCAGCAACAAACAGGTCTTAGACAAACCGCAGGATTTATGACATGACGGCTGGTTTGGAATTATTATTTAAAGAAGTAACTGTTAGTGGAAAAATCTACACAAATAAATATTTAAGGCACCTGTTATATATAAAATGTAAATCAGCTGTCAAAGTAAAAACGTTTGGCACTCTGTTGAGTTTTGATTTCCCTCATTCAACAAATTCAAAAAACAAGGACGAACCAACAGAATGACACATGTAACCTGGTGAAACTACATGAAACCATGTTTTGTCTGTCTCCAGGCAAAGGACACTGAGATTAGAGGAACCAAGTTTGTGGTGCCTGGCCTGAAGGAAGGCAGTCTGTACCGCTTCAGGGTTCGAGCCGTGAATGCTGCCGGAATTGGTGAACCTGGACTCGTGGCTGAGCTGATTGAGGTCAAAGATAGAACAAGTAAGAGTCTGAATCAATTTGTGGACACGTCAAGTGAAGTTTGATATTGAAACTTTTCATTAACTAACTTTATAAAATCTTTACTTTCTCCTCCAGTTCCTCCTGAAATGGAACTTGATGCCTCAGTAAAGGAGAAGATCGTGGTCCATGCCGGTGCCACCATCCGCATCATTGCCTACGTGTCTGGCAAACCCGCCCCACAGATTTCCTGGTGCCGGGATGACGGTGAGGTGCCCAAAGAGGCTGTGGTGGAGACAACTGGCATCTCCAATTCGCTGGTCATCAAGAACTGCAGACGTCAACACCAGGGCATCTACACTCTGAGTGCCAAGAATGAGGGAGGAGAAAGGAAGAAGGCTGTGATTGTGGAGGTCCTGGGTGAGTTAGCAAAGTGATAAAGGACTCCTTCAGACCCTTAGTGAGAATGGAAACAAAGCAACTCCTCCTATCTATCTTGTATTCTCCTT
The DNA here is from genome assembly GCA_008933995.1 of Datnioides undecimradiatus. Classification (NCBI taxonomy): domain Eukaryota; kingdom Metazoa; phylum Chordata; class Actinopteri; order Lobotiformes; family Datnioididae; genus Datnioides; species Datnioides undecimradiatus. Next base: position 21,575,889 of record WARS01000036.1, read on the forward strand.
AGTAATGCACTTAGCTGCATCATTTGTGTATTTGCAAGTTGTTGCATTAAATATGAACTATCAAAGAGGCTGGCTCTGACTACGTGCCACCTTCCTCCTCCCCGACAGATGTCCCCGGACCAGTCGGTCTCCCGTTTGCTGGTGAGAATCTGACAAACGACTCCTGCAAGCTGACCTGGTACTTCCCCGAGGACGATGGTGGCTCAGCCATCACCAACTATATCATTGAAAAGAGGGAGTCAGATCGCATGGGCTGGACATCGGTGTCCTACACAGTGACAAGGAACAACGCCGTGGTGCAGGGACTTATTGACGGCAAGGGCTACTTCTTCAGGATCGCAGCCGAGAACATCATTGGCATGGGACCTTTTATCGAAACCGACAAGATGGTTCTCATCAAGGACCCCATCTGTGAGTCCAACACATTTGATGTTAATATACAGTCAGTGAAGAGTTGTGAAGGTTAAAGAAAGTCTGTGAGTTGAATAGAAGCAGCACATGTCATACATCTCATCACGTTTGTGTCACCTACAGCTGTCCCGGAGCGTCCAGAGGACCTGATTATCACTGCTGTTACCAAGGACTCCATCTCTGTTGCCTGGAGACCACCCAAGTATGACGGTGGCGCTGAGGTGACCGGGTACATCCTCGAGTCACGTATGATTGGCTGTGACAACTTCACAAGAATAGGTGGAGATGACAAGCTGATGGACAGGAAGTTTACACTGACGGGACTGAAGGACGGCTCAAGCCACGAGTTCAGAGTCTCTGCCGTCAACCAGGTGGGACAGGGAAAACCATCCTTCGCCACCAAACCCATCCAGTGCAAGGACGAGCTTGGTGAGTGATACCACACAACATTGACCTCTTTCAGAAGAAAGAAAAGTTGAAACCTCTTTAAAATTTATCTGTGTCCTCCTTCCCTACTCAGAACCACCTACTGTGGACCTGGACTTCAGGGACAAGATGATGGTGAAGGTGGGAGAAACTTGTACGCTGTCCGGAAGCTACAGTGGCAAACCAACCCCGACTATCACCTGGACAAAGAACGACGAAGAGCTGAAGGCTGACGAGGAGATCAGCCTGCACAGCACCAGCCGCCACCTTAGCCTCAACATAAGCAAGACCAAGAGAGAGCACAGCGGTCGCTACTGTGTTAGCTTGGAGAATGCTGCAGGAACTCGCACAGGAATCTGCACCATCACTGTGGTTGGTGAGTCACTGCAGCAGTACTCAACAAAGAACTGAAAGGAGAAGAAGAAGTGGAGCCAATAATATTTTCACTAGAAAATAGTTTGAGACGGCTGAGCTGGTTTGAATGTTTTGAATGTTTTCTTCCTCCTGTCAGACCGTCCTCAGCCACCGGAGGGCCCTGTAGTGTTCAACGAGGTTTACAGGAACTACATGGTGATCTCCTGGAACCCTCCTCTGGATGATGGAGGCTGTGCCATCTCCAACTATATCATTGAGAAGAGAGACACCAACAGAGACCTTTGGATGCCTGTCACCTCGTCCTGCACCAGGACCACCTGCAAGGTGAGCAGATCAGAGCTGAAATGAGGAAAAGATTTAACTGGAGATAATGTAGACAAACAGTTTCAGGGTGGGCAAAAATAATCCATACCATGTTTTGCACCACCGATCTTGTTAGGTTACAGATCAGGTTAAAGTGTTGAGCAAATTTTCGAAATGAATCAGAACTGAGTATATTGTGAAGTTGAGCAACAGACAGTCAAAACCTTGGCAGTAACTCTTCAACACTGACAAACAACTCCGCCCGCCTGATTCTTCAGGTGCCAAAGCTGATCGAGGGTCGTGAGTACATCATCAGGATCATGGCTCAGAACATCTACGGCATCAGTGACCCTCTGCTGTCTGCAGAGACCAAGGCGAGAGACATCTTCAGTAAGTCATCAGAAACACACTGATGTTAAAAACCAGAGGAATCTGTCCTGGAAGTGTTGTTGAACCAGCAGCAGCAGTTAGTGAAGATGACAGTGCCTGATCAGTGCGAATGTATTTGTTTGTGTTCATTGCAGAGGTGCCCGATGCTCCTAAACAGCCCATTGTGAAGGAAGTTTACCACGACTCTGCCCTTATCAGCTGGGAGCCACCTGCCGACGGTGGAAAGCCAATCACAGGCTACATCGTTGAGAGGAAGGAGACAATGGCCAACAGGTACACAAACACACACGTGAAATCACGAGACAGCTACCAGTTAATAGTATTATTATCATCAAACAACCAATCAAAAATTTCAGATTATGAGTTACGAAAGTTGCTACAGTGATGCCCAAACACTCAGACCCTAAACTGTGAATTAGTAAACCTGGACATGTGTCTCGGTGGGTAACAGATCAACCATTACTGGTTCTGATTCCAGGTGGGTTCGCTGCAACACAGAGAGAATCTATCCGAAGGTGGAGTATTGGGTGACAGAGCTGCTCCAAGGTTGTGAGTACGAGTTCAGAGTCAGTGCTGAGAATATGGTGGGAGCCGGTGACCCGAGCCCACCATCCAAACCCGTCTTTGCCAAAGATCCCATTGGTAAGTTCACCTCTTACAATGTAATTTGATGTTTCTGCTATTACTGAATAAACTTAAAACAAGAATTCCTCCCTGTCTTTCTGTCACAGTGAAACCTGGTCCACCAGTGAACTTAGAGGTCATCGACTTCACCAAAGAGTCGGTGACACTGTCCTGGCAGCCACCCACTGACACCGGCAGAGGAAAGATCTTTGGATACCTGCTGGAGTTCCAGAAAGCTGGACAGGAGGAGTGGTGCAAGGTGAGGTTTTTGTTCAGTTAATATTAAGTCTCACAGGCGGAAGACTATGAAAGTTGCTGTCCAGAGACTTAAACCTTTTGATGTTAATGAACCTGTGATGTTGCATGTTCTTGATCTTTCTAAATCCTAAATAAAACATGATATCACACTTTTGTTCTGCTGCTGTCCACAGGTGAACCAGACCCCAGACTCCTGTCAAGAGACCAAGTTTAAGGTGATCAACCTGGACGATGGTGCTCTGTACCACTTCAGAGTCATGGCTGTAAATGCTGCGGGAGAGTCCGACCCAGCTAACCTAAAGGAACCAATCAGAGTGCAGGACAGACTCGGTGAGTCATCACTTCATCATTTCAGTGGTTCAGGATAATTTGAACCACCTTGTAACTTTACATATTGCTCTGAACATCAAATGTGATATTACAATGCTAATGACTTATTCACCTGTCACCCTTTCAGAGCCCCCAGAGCTGATTCTGGATGCCGCAATGACCCGAGAGGTGAAGGCCATGGCTGGCACTCACATCACTCTGATGGCCACCATCAAGGGCGTCCCATTCCCTACTGTCACATGGAAGAAGAATGATGCTGATGTGCCCACCAGGGCTGACATTGAGACCAACCAGATGGGCACCAAACTTGAGATGAGGTTCTGCAACCGTGGCGACTGTGGAGACTACACACTGACTGCGGAGAACCCCGCAGGATCCAAGACTGCCACCTGCACTGTTCTGGTCCTCGGTAAGAATTGCACAAAGGTTTAATATCAATGCTCTGAGTATTTTGGCATGGCTGTATTAGATATCACCAGGTGGAATGGTTTTGTGACCTCCCTCTTAACTTTGTTTCAGACAAACCTGGTCCCATCCAGCACCTCCGGGTGTCTGACGTCAGGAGTGACTCCGCCTACTTGTCCTGGAAGGACCCAGAGGACAATGGCGGTACTCGCATCACTAACTTCGTGGTGGAAAAGAAAGACACAGCATCCACTCAGTGGGTCCCTGTCTGCTCCACATCCAAGAAACGCAGCATGATGCTAAAGCACCTGATGGAGGGCACGTCCTACACATTCAGAGTCGCTGCTGAGAACCAGTACGGCCGCAGTGAATACGTTGAAACACCAAAGGCCATCAAGGCCATGAACCCACTCTGTAAGTAACAGGACAGTAAATAGTTGATCAGCAAGTTGTGTATTATGTGTATTATGTTTCATTTCTCTCAAAATTCTCAGATTGTTTAAGTAAACAAACACAGTACAAAAATACTCAAATGTTTTTTTAAATCTAAATTCCTTCTCCCTCCCTCCAGTCCCACCTGGTCCTCCCAAAGACCTGCACCATGATGACGTTGACAAGACTGAAGTGTGGTTGGTCTGGAACTGGCCTGACCGCAATGGAGGAAGTGAGATCACAGGCTTCCTGGTGGAGTATCAGGAAGAGGGAGAGAAGGAGTGGTACGAGTGGAAGACTGTCAGCATCCCTGAAAGTCATGTGACTGGCCTGGAGGAGGGAAAGACCTACCGTTTCAGAGTGAGGGCTGAGAACGCCATTGGCCTTAGCAGACCTGACACCACAGTTCCTATCCTCTGCCAGGAGAAACTCGGTAAGACACATAACAAAAACCCAATACTCTACAGCACCTACATTGGAGGAAGTTTTTACTCCATCATATATAATATTTATATTAGTTTGTAATGTTCCACATCAGCAAATAATGTTTCTTGAATTGGTATTCGTCATCAAATAATCCACTTCGTGTTGGGACTTGAAAGAAATGTAATTAATATTAACCGTTCTTAAGCGCATGGTCACTAAACAGTGGTTATTTCAGTGTTTTTAACATAATAATTGTAGTAGCACAGTGTAACATTCTCTGTCTGAATGTCCACAGCGCCTCCACTTGTTGAGGTGGACGTTAAGCTCATTGAAGGCATCATTGTCAAGGCCGGCACCACCATCAGGCTTCCAGCTATCATGAGAGGAATCCCCATTCCCACTGCCAAGTGGTCCATCGAAGGAGAGGAGATCATCAGCCAGGGCAATGTCAAGATTGACACTGACAACTTCTCCACAGTGCTTAGCATCAATGAGTGCACCAGGAACCACACTGGCACCTACCTACTCACTGTGTCCAACCCAGCTGGAACCAAGACTGTGGCCTTGAATGTCACTGTCTTGGATGTACCTGCTGCTCCAATTGGACCTGTCAACATCCTGGAGGTCACTCCAGACTCCATGATGATTGAATGGCGTCCTCCCAAGGATGATGGTGGTAGTCCTATCACTAACTACATTGTGGAGAAGAGAGAGTCCAACAAGGAGACCTGGGGAGGTGTCAGCTCTGGTGGCCTCGCCACTAAGCTCAATATCACCCGCCTACAGAAGGGAGTGGAGTATGTCGTCCGCATCCGTGCTGAGAACAAGATGGGTATTGGTGCTGCTCTGGAGAGCAAGCCAACTGTCGCTGAGCACTCCTTCATGCCACCAAGTCCTCCTGGTAAGCCACAGCCCTCAGATATCTCTGAGGATGCTGTTACACTCAGCTGGACCATGCCCGTGGCTGACGGTGGCAGCCAAATCACTGGCTACATCATTGAGCGCAGACACAAAGGAGGAAAATGGATCCGTGTAAACAAGACACCCTGCAAGGACATGAGGTACAAAGTCCTTGGTCTGTTTGAGGGCAATGAGTATGAGTTTAGAGTGTTTGCTGAGAATATTGCTGGCTTCAGCGGCCCATCTCCCGTCTCTGACCCCTGCAAGCCCTGCAGGCCAATCACTGTTCCCAGCCCCCCTATCAATCCCAAAGTGAAGGATTACAGCAAAACCACAGCTGACTTGGTGTGGATAAAACCCACCAGAGATGGAGGTAGTCCCATTTTAGGCTACACAGTGGAAATAAAAAAAGCAGATTCTGAAGAATGGAAAAAAGTAAACCTCGATGACTTCATCAAGCAGTGTGCCTACAGGATGAAGGGTCTGGAGGAGGGTGTGACCTACAAATTCAGAGTTTATGCCTCAAACATGATTGGAGATGGAGAGCCCAGAGAAATCCCAGAGTCAATCACTGCACAGGATATTCTCATTCCTCCAGAGATTGAGATGGACGCCACCTGCCGTGAGCGTGTCACAGTGCGTGTTGGACACAACATCAACATTATTGGCTACATCAAAGCCCGTCCTGACCCCGAAGTGCTTTGGTCAAAGGAGGAGACAGTTCTGGAGAGCAACAAACGTGTCACCATTGTTCAGAATTTCCCTGTGGTCCAACTGAAAATTAAGGAGGCCACAAGAGATGACCATGGCAAATATATCCTGAAGGCTTCAAATGAGGGAGGAGAGGCTTCTTGCACCATCACAGTCAATGTCCTCGACAGACCCAGCCACTGCCAGAATCTGCACGTGACCTATGCCACCAAGGACTCGTGCATGATCAACTGGGAGGCCCCGAAGGACAATGGTGGATCAGAAATCACCAGCTACATTGTGGAATGCCGTGAACCTAGCATTAGCATGTGGTCCATGATTTCTTCCAGCTGCACCAATCGCAAGATCAAGGCCAAGCTGATGGAGGGTCATGAGTACCTGTTCCGTGTCTGTGCTGAGAACAAGATGGGACCTGGACCGTCTGTTGAGACCAAGACCCCTCTGTTGGCAGTTGACCCCATTGAGAAACCTGGTGAGCCTGAGAACTTCAGAGCCACTGACATTGGTAAAAACCATGTCTATCTGAGATGGAGGAAGCCTGACTATGATGGTGGCAGCCCCAACCTGTCCTACAACCTCGAATTCAAAGCTAAAGATGCTGAGGAATGGGAGAAGCTCAACACTGGGACTCTCATTGATACCTTCTTCATGGCTGACAAATGCACCGAAAACCAGACATACACCTTCAGGTTTGTTGCTGTATTCTTGCTTTAAAAGATAATGCTGTGTTTTTCTTGGAATATTGTCCAAAGCAGTGTTTATTACTTTCATAATAAACTTTCTGTTATTTTTTATATAGGGTGCAGACAGTCAATGAAGGAGGTGAAAGTGCTTGGGTAAAACTTGCTGATATTGTGGTGAAGGAGGAGATTCAGAAGCCTGTCATTGACCTAAAGCTGGCCGGAACTTTGACAGTGAAGGCTGGAGAATCAGTCAGGATGGAGGCCGCCCTTAGAGGAAAACCCCAGCCTGAGGTCAAATGGACAAAAGACAAGGCTGTTGGAGACAACCCCAGAATCAGCTATGAGACTGGCCCTGACTACTCGAAGTTCCTTCTGACCAAGTCCAGACGCAGTGACACTGGAAAGTATATCATTACTGCCACTAACTCGGCCGGCACCTTCACTGCTTATGCCAATGTTAATGTCCTGGATGTTCCTGGCCCTGTGAGGAATCTCAGGATTACTGGCATTGGAGCTGACAAATGCAGAGTTGTGTGGGATGCTCCTGAGGATGATGGAGGTTGTGAAGTGGACAGCTACATTCTGGAGAAATGCGAGACCAGGAGGATGGTCTGGTCAACATACTCAGCATCCGTGGTCACCCCATACTGCAATGTCATTCGTTTGGTGGAGGGCAATGAGTATATCTTCAGAGTAAGGGCTGAGAACAAGATGGGAACAGGTCCCGCTATGGAAAGCAAACCTGTTACTGTCAGGACTCAGTTCAACAAACCTGGACCCCCTGACACCCCTGAGGTCACCAAGGTAAGTAAAAGACATACTCTTTGTGGAGTTCTTATAATTAGTTCACAATTGTGTAGTACTAGAACATAATCCTAATGCAAAATCAAGTTTCTGTGTACTCAGACTAATATTATTTTTGTGATTCAGGTGAGTAAAGATGAGATGACAGTTGTCTGGGCTCCTCCTGAAAATGATGGAGGAAAGTCTATCACTGGCTACATCCTGGAGAGGAAAGAGAAGAGGGCAGTGCGCTGGGTGCCGTGCACCAAGAGCCCCATCTCAGAAAGACGCATGAAAGTCACCAACCTGATTCCCAACCACGAGTACCAGTTCAGGGTGAAGGCTGAGAACGAGGTTGGTCTGGGAGAGCCCAGCAAACCCTGCAGACCAGTTGCAGCCAAAGATCCTATCGGTGAGTTTGCACTTGCCAGAGAAATTTGAAGAAAATGTCAGACTTGTGCTCAGACCAGTTAACATGCATGGCTCAGTATGATATCAGAGAACTAAATGTTTCTTTCTTTTGTTTTCTGATGTTCAACTATTTTTTGAAAATATGTTTCACTGTTTCTACCTACAGAGCCACCTGGTCCCCCTGCAGGCTTGAAGGTGGGTGACAGCACCAAGACCTCTATCACCCTCACCTGGTCTAAACCTGTGTATGATGGTGGTGCCCCCATCATTGGCTACAGCCTAGACATGAGACTGAAAAGTGAAGCTGACCCTGAGAAGCCCACAGAGGGCTGGAAGAGAATTGACACCCACGGCCCATTGGTGCTCACAGAGTTCACTATTGGCCAGCTGGATGAGAAGCAAGAGTATGAATTCAAGGTGTCTGCCCAAAACCAGGTTGGCTGGGGACGCCATGCCTACTTGAAGGAGGCTGTCTCCCCCAAGGAGATCCTTGGTAAGGATCAACAGACACTAAAACTAATAGCAGCTGTACCTTAATGAATCCATTTTATTAAATGAGTTGATATTAATTGTAATATTTCACAACACAATAATAATCTCAACATCAATGTGTTTCTTTACCAACAGAGGCACCAGAGATTGACCTGGATGCCAGCCTGAGGAAGGGCCTGGCTGTCAGAGCCGGCTGTCCAATCAGGCTTTTTGCTGTGATCAGAGGAAGACCTGCCCCCAAGGTTACCTGGAAGCGCCTGGGTGTAGACAATGTGATCCGACGAGGTCATGTAGACCAGGTTGACACCATGTCTTTCCTGGTTATCCCTGAGAGCACCAGAGAGGATTCTGGGAAATACTCGTTGACCCTGTCAAACTCAGCAGGAGAGAAAGCAGTGTTTGTCCGCGTCAAAGTCCTTGGTGAGAGAAGAATGATAATGACAAGATTTCTTTTTACAGCATACAATAAAAACAATAACAACGTGTTTCACAATAGGAGGGAAGCTGTATAAAGTGATTTTCCAAATCATCCTCTGCAGATACTCCTGGTCCTGTTGGTGGCCTGGAGGCAACTGACATCACCAAGACAACAGCTCAGCTGTCCTGGTTGCCACCAGAGAATGACGGTGGCAGCCCCATCCTTAATTACATTGTGGAGAAACGTGAGGTGGATAGGAAGACCTGGACCAAGTGCATTGAGGACCTGAAGAAGACCAGCTTCAAGGTGACCAACATGACGCCTGGAATCGAGTACTACTTCAGAGTGATGGCCTGCAACAAGTATGGCATTGGAGTTCCTCAGGACTCACCCAAGTCCTACCTGGCTGTTGATCCCATCAGTGAGTGTCACCACAAGCTGTGTGAATAAAGTTTAGCATTCCAACTCCTTTGTTTCTCTAACATCTGCTCTCTGTCACATTCAGGTGAGCCTGACCCTCCGAAGAAGATGGATGTGTTGGAGATAACCAAGAATAGTGCCACACTGGGCTGGCTGAAGCCACTCAGAGATGGAGGAGCCAAGATCAACGGTTATGTGGTGGACTACCAGGAGGAGGGTGCACCCGAGAACAAGTGGACACCATACTCTGTGGTCAAAGACCTGACCATCGTAGTGGTTGGTTTGACAGAAGGAAAGAAGTACAAGTTCAGAGTGGCAGCCAGGAACTCAGTGGGAGTCAGCCTGGCCCGTGAAGCAGAGGGAGTCTTTGAGGTTAAGGAGCAGCTCAGTAAGTAGACCACTCTAAAAGTCTAATTCATGTTATTATAATGAACAAGCAGCGACTCAAATATTTAACTTTGACAACAGAAAAATTCAGCAAACATCTTATTAATCTCTGAATTAACTATTTCTTCTTCCTCCTAGTGGCTCCTAAGGTTATCATGCCTGACATTGTGACAGTCAGAGCTGGATCCAAGATGGTCGTTGAGGCCATTGTAGCAGGTAAACCTCCTCCCTTCTGCAAGTGGAAGCAGGGTAATGAGGACGTGCTGACCTCTGACCGCCTGTCAGTTGTAAAAACACTGACAACCTGCACACTTATCATCAAGAATGTGAGAAGAAAGGACAGCGGCTACTATAGCCTGTCAGCTGAGAACAGCACCTCCAAGGTCAACCAGATCCTCAGAGTCACTGTCATGGGTCAGTTCCAACAAGAGATGTTGTTAAACCTACTGGTTCTAAGCTGAAATTAAACAGATGATACTTAAAATCTGAATAATGAACAGATCATTTATTAGATATGTTATTGGCATCATTAATTACATATACTCTATATGTCAACAGATATTCCCGGACCCCCTGAAGGTCCTCTAGAGATCACTGAACTGGACATCGATGCATGCACACTCCTCTGGAACTCCCCACAGGAGGATGGTGGTAGCAATATCACCAACTATATTGTGGAAAGGTGTGACGTTAGCCAGGGTGACTGGATCACTGCCTCCACATCCTGCACCAAAACCAGCTTCAGAATGACCAAACTGACACCAGGCAAAGAGTACGGCTTCAGAGTACGTGCAGAGAACAGGTTTGGTATCTCTGAGCCAATCTACTCTGAGAAGATGATTGCCAGATATCCATTTGGTGAGTCTGGGCCATTTTTTGTTTAACTTTGTTCCTGTTAACCAATATTGCAACTATTACACATGTATGTGTAACGGTTTTGTTTGTCCCCAAAGATCCTCCTAGCGAACCCAGAAACCTCCAGATCAACAAGATCAACAAGGACTTTGTCATCCTGTCATGGGAGCGTCCCAGCAGTGATGGTGGCTCCCCCATCACTGGATACTGTATTGAAAGGAAGGAAAGGAATAGCCTTCTGTGGGTGCAGGCCAATGAGTCTGTAGTCAAAGCCACGCAGTACACCTGCACTGGCCTGATTGAGGGTCTGGAATACACCTTTAGGGTGTCAGCACACAACCTGGCTGGACAGGGCAAACCATGCAAACAGACAGACTTCATCACTGCCAGAACTGCTGTCGGTAAGATGATGACATCAATTTCTTAGAGTTCAACATGATACATTTGTTTTGTTAAGTTAGCATCTTCTACAGTACTCTGAACGTAAACAGTTTTTCAACAGACCAACCAAATGATCTGGTTTTCATTTTATTATTTTATTATTATTATTATTAAACCATTGTGAAATCTCAAGATAACTGAATGAAACTTAGGTCTTTACCACAGCAAAGTCCACCTTAAACCATATTGGTGCACAAGAAGTTAGTTTTCAAACCAGCATCACCAACCAGGTTTAATTGTTTCTTTAATTTAACCCCATCTTTATTCCCATCTAGACCCACCAGGCAAACCTGAACCCATGGATGTGACCAAAAACTCTGTCTCATTGGTCTGGAGCCGTCCCAAGCATGATGGTGGCAGCAAGCTAATTGGTTACTACATGGAGTACACAAAGCTTCCAGAGGAGAAGTGGATACGCTGCAATGCCAACTGCATGAACATCCAGACAGAGAGTTATGTAGTGTCCGGCCTGGAGGAGGGGCAGCAGTACCAATTCAGAGTCATCGCCAAGACGGCCATCAACATCAGCCAGCCATCTGAGCTGTCTGACCCCATCCCTGTCATTGCAGAGAATGGTACAGCTCCAAACAGCAAGGAAAAATATGACTGACAAATTAAATTGACAAATAATGATGATCATTCCTTCTCCTTCTCTTGTATAGTTGCTCCACGCATAGATCTGGGTGTCGACATGAAAAACCTGATTGTTGTGAAAGCTGGAGAGAACATCTTCCTGGATGCTGAGGTGTTCGGCAAGCCACTGCCCAAGGTGAGCTGGAAGAAGGATGGGGTGCCTCTGGTCCTTGCTGAGGGAATGAAGATGACCCAGAAGAAACATGTCCACCTGCTGGAGCTCTACTCAGTCACCAGGAAGGAGTCTGGTGACTACACTATCACTGCTGAGAACGTCAATGGCTCCAAGTACGCCACCATCAAGGTCAAGGTGCTCGGTAAGTTGGATTTATTATTATTTTAATGTAGAATGTTTTCTGTTTTATGTGTACCAGTAACCAAGAGGCTAACCTCCCACTGTTTTCCCTGCAGACAAGCCAGGTCCTCCAGCCTCAGTGAAAACTACTAAGGTGTTTGCAGACCATGTTAAGTTACGGTGGGAGCCCCCACTTGCAGATGGTGGCTCTGAGATCACCAACTACATCATAGAGAAGCGTGAGACCAGCAGGGCCAACTGGGCACTTGTCACCTCTAATATTCATGGACACATCACTGACTGCTCAGTTGAGAAACTCATTGAAGGACATGAATACCAGTTCAGAGTCAGTGCCGAGAACCAGTATGGCGTGGGAGACCCCACTATGACTGAACCAGTCATGGTCAAGAACCCATATGGTATGCCCAGACCAGAATAATTCAGAATGTTGATGATTTGATTGGTGACAGCTCATTCTGAATGTTGATAAGATGATAACACTGATTGGAGAATAACATGATTGTATGGCTTCCTTTAGATGTTCCTGGTCCATGTGAGCCACCTGTCATCACCAACATTACTAAGGACTCAATGACAGTGAGCTGGAAGGCCCCAGCAAACGATGGCAAGGCCACTATACTGGGCTACATGGTGGAGAAACGTGAGGCCACTGAGCTGACCTGGGCTAAAGTCAACCGCCGGCCAGTCATTGATAGGACCATCAAAGCTTCTCAGCTGACTGAGGGCTCTGAGTACGAGTTTAGAGTCATTGCCATGAACAAAGCCGGACTTGGCAAGCCCAGCGATGCATCCAGCGCTGCACTGGCAGTTGACCCTGTCTGTAAGTATCTGGTTTAAAAGTCAGACAATCAGAGCTGCTGCATTATGTCAATGTTGTTATCCTTAAATTATCTATGGGTTTTTCTCATTGAATATAAAACATAATAACAAATGCGTCACTGTAATTCTTCAGATCCTCCTGGACCTCCTGCTTTCCCCAAGGTTGTGGACTCCACCAAGACCTCCATCAGCCTTAGCTGGACCAAACCAGCATATGATGGTGGCTGTGAGATCATTGGCTACCTGGTGGAGTGTAAGCGAGCTGAAGCTGAGGACTGGATCAAGTGCAACATCCCGAAAAAGCTCCAGGCCACCAAATTCCTGATGACAGGCCTGCTGGACAATACAGAGTACCAGTTCAGAGTAACCGCTGTGAACAAGATCGGCTACAGCGAGCCCAGCGAGGTCCCTGGAAAACACATGGCCAAGGACATCCTAAGTATGCTCTATTTTAATTTTCTGGATTAACCACTGATATCTGTGTTTGTTGCAGAATGCCGGTTCATTATTGAATCAATATTGTTCCTAATCCTCCAAGATCATAGAAATCTTTGTTTCTGCTACAATGCTTTACTTCTAATGTCAAGATATACTTTGTGCATCATCGCTCATTTTAGCATTTTGCATAATTTTTTAGCATCATTTTTTACTTTTGCATAAACAATATGTATTCTATTATTGATCAACAATTTATAAATTAGCTACTGCAGCCTTGCTGTAAACAAGAATGACTAGTTGGTTATTGAAAATGAATTATCCCTGCATAAAGAGATACAGAAAATGACCAACAAAAGACAGATTGGTAAAAGAGTGATCTTTTGTCCACTGTCCAGTCGCTCCTGAAGCTGAGCTGGACGCTGACCTAAGAAAAGCTCTGGTTCTTCGAGCCGGCGTCACCATGAGGCTCTACGTCCCACTGAGAGGACGCCCAGCACCGAAGGTGACATGGACAAAGGTGGATGCCAACCTGAAGGAGAGGCAGGGTCTGCTGATCAAAACATCAGACTGGGACACTCTGCTGATGATTGAAGACATTAACAGATATGATGCTGGCAAATACGTCCTGACACTGGAGAACAGCAGTGGCTCCAAGAGCTACACTATTGTGGTCAAGGTCCTCGGTAAGAAACAATATTAGGAAAATGGAATAGATCAGATACACCCCCGTGATGGTTGGATTGATATGTTTAGAAGAAGTTAAAATCAATCCAAATTTGGTTGGAAAGTTAAAATTTTATATAGTTGTTTATATAGTTTATATAGTTGAATATAGTTCAGTGCAGGAACTTACAGCAAACTAATTAACTGATAACTTTTCTACCATAGATCACAAAAACTGTGCTTCCTGAAATGTGAAGGCACCATTAGTTGACTATTGAAGATGACTATTTTGTAGGAATATAGTTAGAAAAGAAAGAAAAATGGTTTGATAATATTTAAGTATCAAAGTGTTGAACCTGAGTATATTTACCATTCAGTTCGCTAACAGCAAACTGTTGCTTTTCTACCTATAATAATGACGTTGCCTTATTATGTTAATCTGAGACCTAATTTTCATCTCAGTTAAATTAACAAAAGCTCTAAACCAGTAAAATTGCTTCTCCTTTGCCTCAGATTCTCCTGGACCACCTGTGAACCTGGTCGTGAAAGAGACATCTAGAAACCACGCCTGCATCACCTGGGATGCTCCACTGATTGATGGTGGCAGCCCAGTCAAGAGCTATGTTGTTGAGAAACGTCTGGCTGAGAGAAAAGCCTGGACCTGTGTGGCAGCAGAGTGTCACAAAATCTCCTACAGGATCACCAACCTGGAGGCAGGACAGGCCTACTGCTTCAGAGTGCTGGCTGAAAACGCCTATGGCATCGGAGAGGGCTGTGAGACCGCCGGCAGTGTCCGTGCCTCAGGTAAGTCATTGCTGCACCTTTCTAAATGTGGATGGCCATAGGTCGCTCACATGTTAGTTGATGGAACTGGTCTCAAGTCTGACAGCCCAGTCGACACTGAACTCATCTAGTTTAACATAAATATTTGGTCGGCCTTAATTCATCCATCCTCCCCCTTCAGAGCAACCTGGTCCAGTAATGGATTTCAAAGCCCAGAAGACCACCAAGGACTCAATCACCCTGGGCTGGAAGAAGCCCATCAGTGATGGCGGTAGCCATGTTACAGCTTATATCCTGGAGCAGAGTGAAGGCGAGGAGAAGTGGAAGCAGATCATGCAGGGCAAGAACACCTCACACACCATTGGTGAGCTGACTCAGGGCAAGGAGTATTCCTTCAGAGTCAAGGCGCTCAACGAGTCCGGAGAGGGGCCACCCACCGAGCTCACTGTGGTCGCCAAGGACCAGTTTGGTAAGGAGTTAGCCTGATTCAGCGGGATGCTATCAATTGTTGTAGCTGCTTGTTTTGCTTGAACATAAACTTGCTTTCAGCTATTTTCTAATTAATAATTTGTTTTCATTTCAGTGCTGCCAGACTGCAACTTGAGTGGTCTGCATGACAACTGCTATGTGTTGAAGGAGGGTAGCACCACGCGTATCAACATCCCCATCATCGGAGTGCCCTACCCCACTGTCTCCTGGAAGAAAGGCGACGTGATGCTTGGAGACACTGGCCGGATGTGCTTGGAGGCATCTCAGGGTGTCACCACTCTGCTGGTCAGAGACTGCCAGAGAGGAGATGCTGACACCTACACCATCAATGTCAGGAACAGCGCTGGCTCAAAGGACTGCAAGTTCCAGCTGAAGGTGGTTGGCAAGCCTGGCATCTGCACCGGACCCATTAAGTTTGATGAGATCACAGCTGATGGCATCACCCTGGAATGGGGACCACCCCAAGATGATGGTGGTGCAGAGGTGTCCAACTACATCGTGGAGAAGAGGAGGACCACAGACAACAAATGGGCCACAGTAGCTTCAGCCATCCAGAAGACCACCATGAGGGTGATCAGGCTACATGATGGAATAGAGTACATCTTCAGAGTATTTGCTGAAAACAAGTATGGGGTTGGAGAGTATCTAAGGTCTGACCCAGTCATCGCCCAGCATCCATTCAGTGAGTACAACACTCAAAATACATTTTTGCCTTTTGCAGTCACATGTCCATTGTACTCTGTTGTTAGTGTGATTAGCTGCTTTTCAATGAGGCTTTGATAATATTTAATGTTGTAATATAAGTGATTAATTAACTGTACATGAAATGCACAGAAAGTAGCTTATTTTCAATATTGACCAAAACTGCAAAATACACTTGAGATTTTTTCAGATAAGCTTTTTAGAAATTGAATTGTGTGTTGATGGACAGTTTTTATGCAAACAAACATTATTACAGAAGAATTGATGACAACAAAGTAAAACGTGACCAGGCCATGTGACAATTTGTATGACTCACTGTTGTTTGTTGAATGTATTTTTATTTAAATTCTTTCTTATTCCTCAGATGTACCTGAGGCACCTGCTCCTCCAGAAATTGTGAGCATCCGCCACGAGTCAGCCATCTTGACTTGGGCAGATCCAAAAGACACCGGTGGCTCCCCAATTACTGGTAACAAACTGTAACAGATATCAGTTTGTCTAAGCTTCATAAGATAGCAAATATCAGTCACCATGACTAACTGATTTTGTGTTCTCCATAGGATATCATGTGGAGTTCAAGGAAAGAAACAGTCTGATGTGGAAACGGGCCACTAAGACTCCTCTCAGAGTGAAGGAGTGCAGAGTCACTGGCTTGATTGAGGGACTAGAGTACGAGTTTAGGGTGATGGCCATGAACATGGCTGGCCTTGGAAAGGCAAGCAGGGTCACTGAGGCAGTAGTTGCCCTGGATCCTATTGGTGAGTTACTGCTTTTGGATTTTTCTCCTCTAATGTGAATGTGTTTTCTTCATTATTTAATGTATTGACACTGTGTTCACTTAGATCCTCCTGGCAAACCTGAAGTGATTAATGTAACCAGGAGCACAGTCACTCTGATTTGGACAGTTCCAAAATATGATGGTGGCCACAAGCTGACTGGCTATATGGTGGAGAAGCTGGAGGCTGGCGGAAAGACCTGGACGAAGGCCAATCATGTCAACATCCAGGGCTGTGCCTTTACAGTCACCGACCTGACAGAGGGATCTCAGTATCAGTTCAGGATCAGGGCCAAGAATGCTGCTGGGGCCATTAGTGTTCCTTCAGAGCCTACTGAGCTTCTGACCTGCAAGGATGAGTATGGTATGTTAAACATCTGCTCGGTACTTTTCACTGGGTACTGTTTGAAATTTTAGTTTTACAAATATCATTTCATCAGTTTCACAATACAACTTCCTTCCTTATTATTTGCAGAGCCACCAACAATTACTATTGACCCAGACATGAAGGACGGTGTATCTGTCAGGGCAGGAGACACCATTGTGATCTCAGCTTCCAAGATTGTGGGCAAACCTCCACCCACTTCTGTCTGGTCAAAGGGAGGCCGTGAGTTGAAGAGCTCTGACATTGTCACCATCACAAGCACTCCCACTTCCTCCACTCTGTCTATCAAGTATGCAAGCCGGAAGAACACAGGAGAGTACACCATCACCGCAAGCAACCCCTTCGGCATTAAGGAAGAGCATGTAAAGGTGAAGGTTCTGGACGTGCCTGGACCTCCAGGCCCCATTGAAGCTAGTAACATTTCAGCTGAGAAGTGTACTCTGACCTGGCTTCCACCAGAGGAGGATGGAGGCTGCTCTATCAAGTCCTACATTCTTGAGAAGAGAGAGACCAGCCGCCTGCAGTGGACCAAGCTAGCTGAAAACGTTATGGACTGCAGATATGTGGCCAGTAAACTGATCAAGGGCAATGAATACATCTTCAGAGTGTCTGCTGTGAACCAGTATGGCACTGGAGACTCAAGCCAGTCTGGTCCAGTCAAAATGGTTGACAGTTTCTGTAAGTTGAAATGGTTTACACTGTATGTGGCAACAATTAGAATAATATTTTAAAAAATGAAATGAATATGTTTTAATTTCCCATCAGTGAAAATCAAAACGTGAACCTGAGCATTAACGGTTTAACTAAACTAAATTTCTTGCATATTTTGTTTCCCTAGGTCCACCAGGCCCACCCTCAACCCCTGAGATTGATAACATCAGTAGGAACGCTGTCACCATTTCATGGAAGAGACCAGCACAGGACGGTGGAAGTGACATCAGAGGATATTGTGTAGAGAGGAAGGAGAGAAGAGGAATGAGATGGGTGAGAGCCTCTAAGAGGACTATCCCTGACCTGCGCTTTAAGGTGCAAGGCCTGAGCGAGGGAGTAGAATATGAGTTTAGAGTCACTGCTGAGAACAAGGCTGGATTTGGGGAGCCAAGTGAGCCATCAGCACCTGTGATGACCAAGGATATTGTGTGTAAGTAAAACTGGACTCCACACTTAATTCTGAATTACTTTATAGTAAGTCAAAACATACATCAATCACCCTTGTAAATCCTAACCCCACTGCTTTTTTCTTGTTCATTAGATCCACCTGGTCCGCCATCCAACCCCAGAATTACAGACACCACAAAAACAACAGCCACCTTTGCCTGGGGCCGTCCTCACTATGATGGTGGTCTTGAAGTAGAGGGTTACATTGTTGAGTACAAAAAGGAGGGGCATGATGACTGGGAGACAGAAACACAGTACCCATTGAAGATTACTGAATACGTTATTGGTAAACTTCAAAAAGGAGGCAAATACCACTTCAGAGTCTGCGCAGTAAACTCAGAGGGAGTTGGTGAGCCTGCAGAGGTTGAGAAAGTGACTGAACTGGTGGACCAGGAGGCTCTCCCAGACTTTGAGCTGGATGCTGAACTCAGGAGAACCCTGGTGGTCAGGTCCCGTGCTTCAATCCGTATGTTTGTTCCTATCAGAGGTCGTCCAGTTCCTGAAGTAACCTGGAGCAAAGATGATACCAACCTGAAAAAACGAGCACACATTGACACAACAGAGTCCTACACTCTGTTGGTTATACCTGACTGCACCAGATATGATGCTGGGAAGTACCATCTCTGTCTGGAGAATGTTGCTGGAAAGAAGACTGGTTTTGTTAATGTCAGAGTGTTGGACACACCAGGACCACCAGTCAACCTCAGACCTAGAGAGATAACTAAGAACAGCATCACTCTCCAGTGGGAAATCCCCATCATTGATGGCGGTTCAAAGATTCACAATTACATTATTGAAAAGAGAGAGGCCACCAAGAAGGCCTACACAGTGCTTAGCACTACATGGCAGAAGTGTTCCTTCAAGGTTTCAGATCTTGAAGAGGGAGCTTACTACTACTTCCGTGTCTCTGCTGAAAATGACCTGGGTGTAGGTGAGCCAGCTGAGACCCCTGAGCCAATCAGGGTCTCCCAGGCACCCTCTGCACCAGAGAACTTGTATGTCACAGATGTGACAGCTGACAGTGCCAGCTTGGCATGGACAAAACCCCTCCACGATGGCGGTAGCCTGATCACTGGATACGTCATTGAGGCCCAAAGGAAGGACACGGACCAGTGGGTCCATATGGCCACTATCAAGGCTCTGGACTACACTGTCACAGATCTGATTCAGGATGTAGAATATACTTTCCGCATAATGGCTGTCAATGCATCAGGCAGGAGTGACCCCCGTGAGAGTAGGCCTGCGATTATCAGAGAACAGACTTCTGCTCCTTCCTTTGACCTGCGTGGAGTCTATCAGAAGACAGTCATTGCAAAGGCTGGGGACCGTGTCAAGGTGGAGATTCCAGTACTCGGCAAACCAAGACCTGTGGTTTCTTGGAAGAAGGGAGACGCTGTGCTTAAGGAGACCCAAAGAATCAACACTGAAATCACACCAACATCAACTATCCTCAACATCAGTGAAATCAAGAGGACCGATGGAGGCCAGTATTCCATAACTGGAAAGAACATGCTGGGTACAGTGACTGAGGTGATCACAATCCTGGTCCACGACATTCCAGGGCCTCCTACTGGTCCTATTAAGCTGGAAGAGGTCTCATGTGATTATGTTCTCATGTCGTGGGAGCCACCAGAGAATGATGGAGGTGTTCCCATCAACAATTACATTGTTGAGATGCGGGAGACTACTGGTACATCATGGGTAGAGTTGGCAGCTACAGTGATTCGCACCACATTCAAGGCAGCCAGACTCAACACTGGAACCCAATATCAGTTCCGTGTCAAGGCCCAGAACAGATATGGCATTGGACCAAGCATCATCTCTGAATCAGTGTTGGCTGCCTATCCCTTTGAAGTGCCAGGCCAACCAGGCATTCCCATAGTCACATCTTTCAACAAGGATTCAATGACTCTGAGTTGGAATGAGCCTTCCTCTGATGGAGGCAGTCCCATCATGGGCTATCATGTTGACAGAAAAGAGAAAAACAGCATTCTGTGGCAAAGGATCAGCAAAGCTCTTGTCGCTGGGAATATCTTCAAATCTACAGGCCTTGTTGATGGAATCGCATATGAACACCGTGTTATTGCTGAAAACATGGCTGGTCTCAGCAAACCCAGCAAACCATCCGAGCCTATGTATGCCCTGGACCCAGTTGACCCACCAAGCAGGCCTGTGGCACTGAATATCACCAGACACGAGGTGACAGTGTCATGGAAGAAACCAGAGGGAGATGGTGGATTTTCCATCACTGGATACACAGTAGAGAGAAGAGAGATGCCCAACGGACGCTGGCTCAAAGCCAACTTCAACAACATCATAGAAACCATCTACACAGTCAGTGGTCTGACAGAAGATGCAACTTATGAATTCCGTGTGATTGCTAAAAATTCAGCTGGTGCTGTTAGTGCGCCATCCCAGCCATCAGAGCCAATCACATGTAGAGATGACATTGAAGAGCCTAAACTTGATGTTGATGCATCATATAGCAGCAATGTTGTTGTCATGGCAGGAGAGGTCTTTAAGCTGGAGGCCAATGTGACTGGCAGACCAATCCCATCCATGGTATGGACCAAGGAAGGAAAGGAGCTTGAGGACACAGCCAAGCTAGAGATAAAGATATCTGACTTCCACACAACTCTAATAAACAAAGATTCCCTTAGGAGGGATGGCGGTGCTTTCACTCTGACTGCCAGCAATCCCGGTGGCTTTGCCAAGTTCACATTCAATGTCAAAGTACTTGACAGACCTGGACCACCTGACTCCCTCACTGTTACTGACATCACTGCTGAGAAGTGTGTCCTTAACTGGCTGCACCCATCACATGATGGTGGGGCCAAAATTGAGTACTTCATCATTCAGAGACGTGAGACCAGTAGGTTGGCATGGACAAATGTGGCCACAGACCTTCAGGCAAACAGGTTCAAGGTCACCAAGCTTCTGAAGGGTAACGAGTACATCTTCAGAGTCATGGCTGTCAACAAGTATGGTGTAGGTGAACCCCTTGAGTCTGAACCTGTCATTTGTGCCAACCCCTATGTGCCCAGTGACCCACCACAGCAGCCTGAAGTCACTACCATTACCAAGGACTCCATGGTGGTCTGCTGGGAACGCCCTGAGCATGATGGAGGCAGCAGAATAAACACCTACATAGTTGAGAGAAGGGATAAGACTGGCCTGCGTTGGGTGAAGTGCAACAAGAGGACTGTGACTGATCTGCGTTTCAAGGTCTCTGGCCTCACACCAGGACATGAATATGAATTCAGAGTTCTTGCTGAGAACAATGCTGGTCTCAGCCAGCCAAGTCCTTCCAGTCCCTTCTACAAAGCTGTAGACACCATCTTCCAGCCAGGTCCTCCAGGGAACCCCAGAGTGCTGGACACAACCAAGTCCTCAATCACCCTTGCCTGGAACAAACCAGTCTACGATGGTGGTTCTGAAATCACTGGTTACATTGTGGAGACCTGCCTGCCTGAGGAGGATGAGTGGACAATTCACACTCCCAAAAAGGGATGGACTGCCACTTCTTTCACAATCACCAACTTGAAAGAGAACCAGGAGTACAAAATTAACATCTGTGCCACTAATTGTGAAGGAGTGGGAGAGCCTGCTCCTGTTCCTGGAACTCCCAAGGCTGAAGACAGACTGCTTCCTCCAGAAATTGAACTTGGAGCAGAGCTGCGTAAGGTGGTCTGCATCAGAGCCTGCAGCACACTCAGACTTTTTGTTCCTATTAAGGGTAGACCAGCACCTGATGTAAAATGGTCAAGAGAGCATGGAGTATCTCTGGATAAAGCTAACATTGAAATTACTTCATCATTCACCACTCTCCAGATAGACAATGTTGACAGGTTTGATGGAGGCAAATACATGATCACTGTTGAGAATGCCTCAGGAAGCAAGACAGCTTTTGTTAATGTCAGGGTGCTAGATACCCCTGGAGCACCTCAAAATCTGATTGTCAAGGAGGTCACTAGAGATTCAGTTTCCCTTGTTTGGGATGCACCGTTAATTGACGGTGGTTCTAGAGTTCGAAACTATATTGTTGAGAAGCGAGAGTCAACCAGAAAAGCCTACTCAACAGTCTGTGCCAGCTGTCATAAGTCTAGCTGGAAAATTGGAGACCTGGAGGAAGGAAAGATGTATTCCTTTAGAATCCTGGCTGAGAATGAATATGGCATTGGCCTCCCAGTTGAAACCGCTGAACCAATTAAAGTGTCAGAGAGACCACTGCCACCAGGCAAAGTGTCCCTTCGTGAAGTTACAAGCAAAAGCGTGACGCTAACTTGGGAAAAGCCAGACCATGATGGTGGCAGCAGAATCACAGGATATATTGTTGAGATGCAGGGTAAAGGCAGTGACAAGTGGACCCAGGTTATGGTGGTAAAGACCAATGAAGCTCTTGTAACTGGCCTTACACAGGGAGAGGAGTACACGTTCCGTATCTCAGCCACCAATGAAAAGGGAGTAAGTGACCCACGTCCTCTCAGTGTGCCTGTGGTGGCTAAAGACCTGGTTATCTCTCCAACCTTCAAACTGCTTTTTAGCACATTCAGCGTGCTTGCAGGAGATGATCTGAAGATTGATGTGCCATATGCTGCCTGTCCTAAGGCTACAGCCACTTGGCTCAAAGATGGTGTTGTTCTCAAGGAGACAACCAGAGTTAATGCTGAGGCCACTGACAAAAACCTTCTCCTGGTCATTAAGGAGGCTTGCAGAGATGATGTTGGTACATACACTATCAAATTGACCAACACAGCTGGAGAGGCATCTACAGACATCAGTGTTCTTGTTTTGGATAAGCCTGGTCCTCCCACTGGCCCAATTAAGCTGGATGAGGTTACTGCTGACAGTGTGGTCTTGTCCTGGAATCCACCTGAGTATGATGGTGGTTGCACCATTAACAATTATATTGTTGAAAAGAGAGATACATCTACTACTAACTGGCAGATTGTGTCAGCCACAGTGGCTAGAACCACTATCAAGGCTGCCCGTCTCAAGACTGGATCTGAATATCAGTTTAGGATTGCTGCAGAGAATAGATATGGCAAATCCTCAGTCCTGCTCTCTGATACCATTGTTGCTCAGTATCCATTTGAATTGCCCAGCCAGCCACGTTCTGTTATGGTCCAGTCAGCCACGAAGGAAAGTATGGTGGTTGTTTGGGAGAAACCCAGCAATGATGGTGGAAGCAAAATCCTGGGCTACCACTTGGAGCTTAAGGAGAGAAATAGTATACTATGGGTGAAACAGAACAAACAGCTTATCCCAGAGACCAGATTCAAGGTCCTTGGCCTTGAGGAGGGTATTGAATATGAGTTCAGAGTCTATGCTGAGAACATTGTTGGTCTCAGCAAAGCTAGCAAAGTGAGTGAAATGCAAGTGGCCAGAGATCCTTGTGACAGACCAGGAAAACCAGAGGCTGTCATTGTGACAAGAAACAAAGTCACACTCAGATGGACCAAACCTGAGTACGATGCTGGCATCAAGATCACAGGCTATGTGGTTGAGAAGAAGGAGGGAACCGGGCGCTGGATGAAAGCCAGTTTCACCAACATTATTGAAACTGAATTTGTTGTTACAGGACTTGTTGAAGATCAGACTTATGAGTTCCGTGTCATTGCTAGGAATGCAGCAGGTGTCTTCAGCCAGCCATCTGACTCTACTGGTACAATCACTGCCAAGGATGAGGTTGATCCACCAAAGATTGATTTGGAAGCTAAGTACTCACAGTGTGTAGTGGTAAATGCTGGAGAAACATTCAGGCTTGAGGCTGCCATCTATGGTAAACCTGTTCCCACTGTGCACTGGCTGAAGGAGGGCCAAGAGATCACTGAGGCAGCCCGTGTGGAGCTCAAGAACACAGACTTTGTAGCTTGTATAATTGTAAAAGAAGCCATCCGTGTAGACGGAGGGCAGTACACTTTGCTGGTAAAGAATGTTGGTGGAGAGAAATCTGTTAACATTAATGTCAAGGTCCTGGACAGACCTGGTCCACCCGAGGGCCCTATCTCCATCTATGGGGTCACCAACGAGAAATGCTCCATTTCCTGGAAACCCCCTTTGCAAGATGGAGGTAGCGATGTTTCCCATTACATTGTTGAGAGAAGGGAAACAAGCAGACTGGTTTGGACTGTAGTTGAACCAAAAGTTCAGACACTAAATCTGAAGATCACAAAACTTCTTCCTGGTAATGAGTACATTTTCAGGGTGATTCCAGTCAATAAATATGGAGTAGGTGAGCCTCTGGAATCTGAGCCCATGATTGCCAGAAATCCATTTGTCACTCCAGACCCTCCAACAGAGGTGGAAGTCTCAACAATCACCAAAGACTCCATGGTAGTGACCTGGGAGAGACCAGCTAATGATGGTGGAAGCCCCATCCAGGGATACATTGTTGAGAAACGTGACAAGGATGGTGTGAGATGGACTAGGTGCAACAAGCGCACAGTCAGTGAGCTGCGCTTCAGAGTGACAGGACTTTTAGAAAACCACAGCTATGAATTCAGAGTTGCTGCTGAAAATGCTGCAGGTGTTGGCACACATAGTGCACCAACAGTGTACTACAAAGCATTGGATCCTATCTTTAAAGCAGGCCCTCCCAACAACCCCAAGGTGGTGGACACATCTAGGTCCACTGTTTCCCTGACATGGGGCAAACCCATATATGATGGTGGCTGTGAGATTCAGGCTTACATTGTTGAGGCCTGCAATGGGGCTTCTGATGAATGGTTTATGTGCACTCCTTCAACTGGAATTGCAGACACCAAATTTACGGTGACAAAACTTCTGGAGAAGCATGAGTACAAATTCAGAGTGTGTGCCATCAATAAAGTTGGTGTTGGTGAGCATGCTGATGTTCCAGGCAAAATCCTCCTAGAGGAGAAGCTTGAGGCACCTGATCTTGACCTGGATGCCGATATGAGAAAGATGATCAACATTAGAGCAGCAAGCACTCTCAGGCTGTACGTCCCTGTGAGAGGTCGTCCAGCACCTGAGGTGAAATGGGGCAAGGCTGATGGTGAGATTAAGGAAACTGCTCAGATTGACACTACAGGTAGCTATGCTTCACTTGTCATTGAGAATGTTGACAGATTTGACAGTGGAAAATACACTCTGACTGCAGAGAATGCAAGTGGAGTTAAATCAGTATTCATCAGTGTCAGAGTCCTGGACTCACCTAGTCCACCAACTAACTTCATAGTGAAAGAGATTACCAAGAATTCTGTTACACTTACATGGGAGCCTCCACTTCTGGATGGTGGCTCAAAGATCAAGCATTATATTGTTGAGAAGCGTGAAAGCACCAGGAAAGTTTACTCTCCGATCACCACTTGCAACAGGATGTCATGGAAAGTTGAACCTCTTCCAGAGGGTGGAATCTTCTTCTTTAGAGTCTTGGCTGAGAATGAATATGGTGTGGGTCTCCCTGCTAAAACTATAGAACCAATTAAGATATCTGAGAAGCCTCAGCCACCTGGCAAAGTCAGTGTTGTTGATGTGACTTCTAGCACTGTTACCCTTACCTGGGAGAAGCCTCAGCATGATGGTGGCAGCAGGATCAGTCACTATGAAATCGAACTGGCACCAAAGGACAGTGAATCTTGGTCTGTGTGTGCTAGTGTTAAGGCACTGGAGACTGTAGTGACAAACCTACTTAAGGGAGAGGAGTACCAGTTCAGAGTTGTTGCTGTAAATGACAAGGGCAAAAGTGACCCCAGACAACTGGTTCAGACAGTTGTAGCAAAGGACCTAGTGATTGAACCTGCTGTTAGACCCAAACTGAGCACCTACAGTGTCCAGGTGGGGTATGACCTCAAGATTGAGGTCCCAATTGCTGGTCATCCAAAGCCAACCATCGCCTGGACCAAGGATGGAGCAACCCTTAAGCAGACTACCAGAGTCAATGTCACTGACACAGCACATCACACCACTCTTACTATTAAGGATGCCACCAGAGAGGATGGAGGCATGTACAGCATCACTGTGGCCAATAACCTGGGTTCCAAGGATGCCACTATTGAGGTGATCACTCTTGACAAACCAGGCCCACCAACAGGCCCTGTCAAGTTTGAGGAAGTCAGTGCTGAGAGTATTACTCTTAGCTGGGAACCTCCTACATACACAGGTGGCTGCCCAATCTCCAATTATGTAGTGGAAAAGAGAGACACAACCACAACCAACTGGGTGGTCGTATCTGCCACTGTGGCCAGAACAACACTAAAAGTGACCAATTTGAAGACAGGTGCTGAGTACCAGTTTAGAATCTATGCTGAGAATAGATATGGAAAGAGTTATGCAATTGATTCTGAGCCAGTTCTGGCGCAGTATCCGTTCCAAGAGCCCGGCCCACCAGGTACACCATTTGTGTCTTCTTACACTAAAGATTACATGGTTGTTGAGTGGCACAAACCCCCATCTGATGGAGGCAGTTCCATCTTGGGCTACCATCTTGAGAGGAAAGAGAAGAATAGTATTCTCTGGACCAAGATCAACAAAATGCTCATCCAAGACTGCAGGTTCAAATCTACTCCTCTCGAGGAGGGCATTGAGTACGAGTACAGAGTGTATGCTGAGAATATTGTTGGCATTGGTAAATGCAGCAAAGTCTCTGAAGTTTATGTAGCCCGTGACCCATGTGATCCTCCTGGCCGTCCTGAAGCTTTGATTGTGAGTAGGCACTCAGTCAAGCTGAGGTGGACCCCTCCACAGTATGACGGTGGAAGCTTAGTGACTGGTTATGTAGTTGAGAAACGTGACCTTCCTGAAGGAAAGTGGATGAAGGCTAGTTTCACAAACGTCATCGAACATGAATTCACAGTTACTGGACTGACTGAAGACAGTAAATATGACTTCAGAGTAATTGCCAGGAATGCAGCTGGGGCCATCAGCAAGCCCTCTGAGAGCACAGGATCCATCACAGCCAAGGACGAAGTTGATCCACCTAAGTGTGAAACAGACCCTATGTACAACCAGACCCTTGTTATCAATGCTGGAGAGACCTTCAGTCTGGAGGCCAGTGTGGAAGGAAAGCCCATCCCCACAGCTCAGTGGTTCAAAGGAAACGATGAGGTTGAAAACTCAGCAAGAGCTGAGATCAAAAACGCAGACTTTAAGGCTTTGCTTGTGGTTAAGGATGCCATTAGAGTGGATGGTGGCCAGTACACACTGGTTCTGACTAATGTGGCTGGAACTAAAACTATACCATTCAGTGTAAAGGTCCTGGACAGACCAGGCCCCTCAGAGGGACCTCTTACTGTCAGCAATGTTACTGAGGAGAAGTGCTCACTGTCTTGGCTGCCACCCAGGCACGATGGAGGAGCTAGCATTTCTCACTACATTATTCAGAAGAGAGAAACAAGCCGTCTGGCATGGACTGTGGTCTCTAGTGACTGTGGAGCTACCATGATGAAGGTTACAAAACTGCTGAAAGGCAATGAATACATTTTCAGAGTCATGGCTGTCAACAAATATGGAGTGGGTGAGCCTCTTGAATCAGCTCCAGTTATCATGAGAAATCCATTTGTTCCTCCAAGCTCACCACAGGAGCTTGAAATCACTAACATTACTAGGGACTCCATGACTGTCTGCTGGAACCGCCCAGAAAGCACCGGAGGCAGTGACATTGTTGGTTACATTGTTGAGAAGAGAGACAGAGCTGGAGTGAGATGGACCAAGTGCAACAAACGCAGAGTGACAGACTTGCGTTTCCGTGTAACAGGACTGACTGAGGACCATGAATATGAATTCAGGGTATCTGCTGAGAATGCAGCTGGAGTGGGTCAGCCAAGCCCAGCCACACCCTACCATAAAGCCTGTGACCCCACCTTTGAACCAGGTTGTCCCACCAATGCACATGTGGTTGACACAACTAAGGACTCCATCAGTCTGGCCTGGCATAGGCCCATCTATGACGGTGGTTGTGAGATTCAGGGATACGCTGTGGAAATTACCAAGGCTGATGAGGAGGAGTGGACCATTTGCACCCCACCCTCTGGAGTTAATGCAACCAGGTTTACCATCACCAAGTTGATAGAGCACCAGGAATACAAAGTGCGCATATGTGCCATCAATAAGCTGGGTGTTGGTGAGCCAACTGAGATCCAAGGAGTTGTGAAACCTATCGACAAGATTGATCCTCCAGAAATGATTCTGGATTCAGAGCTTAGGAAGGGAATAGTTGTCCGTGCAGGTGGCTCAATGAGAATCTGCATTCCATTCAAGGGACGTCCTACTCCTGAGATCAGGTGGGGCAAAGAGGATGGGGAACTGCCCAGTAAAGTTCAGATAGAGACCGGTGAAGACTATACACAGCTCTCTGTTGACATTTGTGACAGATATGATGCTGGAAAGTACATTCTCAACTTGGAAAATAGCGCTGGAACCAAATCAGCCTTTGTTTCTGTTAAGGTTCTGGACACTCCAGGGGCTCCAATCAATCTAACAGTGAAAGACATTAAGAGGGAAAGCGTCACTCTGACATGGGAGCCTCCTCTTATTGATGGTGGTGCAAGAATCAAAAATTACCTAGTTGAAAAGCGTGAATCCACCAGGAAGGTTTACTCTAGCGTAGATAACAAATGCACAAAGACAAGCTATCGTATCACTGGTCTTACTGAGGGAACTATCTACTATTTCAGAGTATTAGCAGAGAATGAGTTTGGAGTTGGACAACCCGCTGAGACAACAGAGTCGGTTAGGACCTCTGAGCCTCCTCTGTCTGTGGGTAAAGTCACTTTGACTGAGGTGACCAAAACCACTGCTTCACTCTCCTGGGAGAAGCCAGACCATGATGGAGGCAGCAGGATCATGGGCTATTACATTGAGATGCAGCCTGTGGGATCTGAGGAGTGGGTGGTGGCAACCATAAGCAAAACTTGTGAGGGCACTGTCACAGGCCTCAGCACGGGACATGAGTATCTGTTTAGAGTGTCAGCTTTCAACGAGAAGGGCAAGAGTGATCCAAGGCCTCTGGCTGCACCAGTCACTGCTAAGGATGTAACTATTGAGCCCAAATTCAAGATGACATTCAACACTTACAGTTTACAAAATGGTGAGGATTTGAAGATTGAGATTCCAGTGATTGGACGCCCTGTTCCCAAGGTTGAATGGAAGAAGGATGGACAGGCTCTAAAGGAGACAACTAGACTTAATGTATCTAGCACACCATCATCTACTAAGCTGTGCATTAAGGATGCAAATAAGGAGGACTCTGGTAAATACACCATCACAGCCACCAGCAGCATCGGCACAGCTACAGAGGAGATTACTGTTATTATTCTCGATAAGCCTGGTCCACCAACAGGCCCTGTGAAGATTGATGAAGTGAGCTCTAATTATGTAACACTGTCCTGGGAGCCACCAGAGTATACTGGAGGCTGTCAAATCAACAACTACATTGTTGAGAAGAGAGACACCACCACAACAGCATGGCAGATTGTGTCTGCTACTATTGCCAGGACAACCATCAAAGTCACCAAGTTGAGAACTGGAGTTGAATATCAATTCAGGGTATTTGCTGAAAATAGATATGGAAAGAGCTCTGCCATTGTCTCTGCTGCTGTTGTTGCTCAGTATCCATTCACTGAACCTTCTTCACCAGGAACACCAATTATTTCTGCTGCAACCAAGGATAATATGGTTGTTGAGTGGAAACCTCCAACTAACAATGGAGGTAGCCCCATCCTAGGTTACCATCTTGAGAGGAAGGAGAAGAACAGCCTCTTGTGGACCAAACTCAACAAGCTTTTAATCCCAGACACACGTTTCAAGACTACAGAGCTGGAAGAAGGCATTGAGTATGAATTCAGAGTTTATGCTGAAAATATTGCTGGAGTTAGCCCGGTTAGCAAGGTCTCTGAAGGCACAGTAGCCAGGGATCCCTGTGACGCACCAGGCACTCCTGAGGCTATTGAAATCACTAGAAACCATGTGACACTTCAGTGGACTCGACCTCAGTATGATGGAGGCAGTGCAATCACTGGCTATGTGATTGAGAGGAGGAAACACCCAGATACCCGCTGGATGAAGGCCAGCTTTACCAATATAATTGATACACAGTACACAATCACTGGCCTGACAGAGGACTGTATTTACGAGTTTAGAATCATTGCTAGGAACGCCTTTGGCATTTACAGCCGTCCTTCTCAGAGCACAGGAGAAATAACTGCTAAAGATGAAATTGAGGCTCCAGAGGCCACCATGGATTCTAAATTCAAGGATCTGACTGTTGTTCATGCCGGTGAGACATTCGTCATTGATGCAGACTACAGTGGCAAGCCTCTGCCTGAGGTCATTTGGTTAAAGGATGGTAAGGAGATTGACAAAACCACACCAAGAATGGAGATCAAGACCACACTCACACGTACCATCCTGACAGTGAAGGATTGCATCAGAGTAGATGGTGGCCACTTTGTTCTCAAACTTGTCAATGTTGGAGGCATCAAGATGATCCCAGTTAATGTTAAAGTTCTGGATAGACCTGGTCCTCCAGATGGCCCTCTAGAAGTCAAAGGGGTCACAGCTGAGAAATGTTATCTGCACTGGAGCCACCCCTCACATGATGGTGGAGCAGGCATTTCTCACTACATCATTGAGAAGAGAGAGACCAGTCGTTTGTCATGGACCATGGTTGAGCCCAAGATCCAGGCCATTAGCTACAAAATCACCAAACTGCTGCCTGGCAATGAATACATCTTCAGAGTCACTGCTGTTAATAAATATGGTGTTGGTGAGCCTTTGGAGTCCGAGCCTGTCATTGCCCGTAACCCATTCACCACTCCTAGCGCCCCATCCACCCCAGAGGCCAGCGCTGTCACCAGGGACTCCATCGTCCTTACCTGGGAGAGACCAGAGAATAATGGAGGTGCTGAGATTGAAGGATACATCCTTGAAAAACGCGATAAGGATGGCATCAGATGGACCAAGTGCAACAAGAAGAGGCTGAATGACCTGAGGTTCAGATGCACTGGTCTCACAGAGGGTCACTCATATGAATTCAGAGTCTCAGCAGAAAATGCTGCTGGTGTTGGAAAACCTAGCACACCATCTCAGTACATCAAGGCCTGTGATGCCATATATCCACCGGGGCCTCCAAATAACCCCAAAATTACTGACCATTCAAGCACCACAGTCTCTTTGTCCTGGTCCAGGCCCATCTATGATGGTGGAGCACAGATCAGTGGATATGTTGTTGAAATGAAAGAGGCAGCAGATGATGAGTGGTTCGTATGCACACCACCCACTGGTGTCCAGGCAACGCACTACACTGTAAAGAAACTTAAAGAGAATGCAGAGTATAACTTCCGCATTTGTGCTTTCAACACTGAGGGAGTAGGAGAGCATGTGGATGTGCCTGGGTCTGTGATTGCTGCAGAGAAGCTGGAGGCTCCTGAAATTGAACTAGATGCTGACCTGAGGAAGATAGTCAACGTTCGTGCCACTGCCACTTTGCGTCTGTTTGTGACAATTAGAGGAAAGCCTGAGCCTGAGGTCAGATGGTCAAAAGCTGATGGCACTTTGAATGAGCGTGCCCAGGTTGAAGTCACAACCTCTTACACAATGCTGGTGATTGATAATGTTGACAGATTTGACACCGGCAAATATGTACTAACCCTTGAGAATCTCAGTGGCTCTAAATCAGCCTTTATCAATGTCAGAGTTCTGGACTCCCCAAGTGCTCCTACCAACCTGGAGGTTAAGGATGTGAAAAGAAATTCTGTCTCTCTGTCTTGGGAGCCTCCTCTAATTGATGGAGGGGCTAAGATATCACACTACATTGTGGAGAAGAGAGAGCAAAAGAGGATGGCATTCACCAGTGTTTGCACCAACTGTGTGAGAAACTCTTACATTATTTCTGACCTGCAGGAGGGAGGACGATATTATTTCCGTGTGTTGGCTGTGAATGAGCTGGGAGTAGGTCTACCTGCCTCTACAGATCAGGTCAAGGTATCTGAGGCTCCCTTGCCTCCTGGTAAGATTGTCCTGGTTGACGTGACTCGTCACACTGTTACCCTTTCCTGGGAGAAACCTGATTATGATGGAGGCAGCAAAATCACAAATTATATTGTGGAGATGCAGCCCAAGGGAGATGACAAATGGACTATATGCAGTGAAGTCAAAGCACTGGAAGCTACTATTGATGGACTCACAACTGGAGAGGAATATGCCTTCAGGGTCATTGCCGTGAATGATAAGGGCAAGAGTGATCCCAAGCCTCTGGCTGCCCCTGTGGTAGTGAAAGATATCACAGCGGCGCCGACCATCAATCTGTTGTTCAACACGTACAGTGTTAAAGCAGGAGATGACTTAAAGATTGATGTTCCCTTTAAAGGCAGACCTCAACCTGAAGTGTCCTGGAAGAAGGATGGCCATGTGCTTAAGCAAACAACTAGGGTCAATGTTCTTACTTCCAAGACCTCATCAAAGATTCTCATAAAGGATGCAACCAAGGATTATGTAGGAAAGTATGAGATTACCCTGACTAACTCAGTTGGAACCAAGACAGCTGAAATCTCTGTTATAATCCTTGACAAACCTGGCCCACCCAGCAACATTAAGGTGGATGAGGTGAGCGCTGACTTCATCTCTCTGTCCTGGGATCCTCCAACCTATGACGGTGGATGTCAGATCAACAACTATGTTGTGGAAAAGAGAGACACTACCACAACCACATGGCAAATTGTTTCAGCAACAGTGGCTAGGACATCAATCAAGGTATCTCGTCTCACTCAGGGAACCGAGTACCAGTTCCGTATTGCTGCTGAGAACCGTTATGGCAAGAGTCCCTCCATTGACTCTGCACCTGTTGTTGCTCAATATCCCTTCGAGCCTCCTGGCCCTCCAACCAACCTTCATGTTGCCCATGCCACCAAGTATGGCATGCTTGTGGTATGGGGCAGACCTGCCAGTGATGGTGGAAGCCCTATTATTGGTTATCACATTGAATGCAAAGACCATAGCAGCATCTTGTGGACCAAGGTCAACAGAGGTCTGCTGACTGAGAACCAGTTCAAGATGACAGGCATTGAAGAAGGCCTGATGTATCAGTTCAGAGTCTATGCTGAGAATGCTGCTGGAATTGGTCCATGTACTAAGGCCTGTGATCCTGTGGCAGCCAGGGATCCATGTGAATCTCCAAGGAACCTTAGAGTCACCAACATAACAAGGAACTCAGTTTCCCTTTACTGGGACAAGCCAGAGTATGATGGCGGAGTAAAGATTACTGGTTACATTGTTGAGCGTAAAGAACTTCCCAATGGCCGCTGGCTGAAATGCAACTTCGCTAACCTGCAAGACACCTACTTCGATGTCACAGGCCTCACAGAGGATGTCCAATATGACTTCCATGTCATTGCTAAGAATTCTGCAGAGTTGTTGAGCGCTCCCTCGGAAAACACTGGTTCTGTCACAGTTAAGGATGATGTTGATCCTCCCACTATTATGCTGGAAGACAAGTTGAGGCAGCTGGTTGTCATTAAGGCTGGAGAGGTAATTAGAATTGATGCTGAAATCACAGGCCGTCCACTCCCTGTTGTCTCATGGTCCAAGGATGGAAAGGAGATTGAGGCCAAGGCTAGGTGTGAAATCACTTCCACTAACTTCACAACCACACTCATTGTCAGAGATGCTATCAGGAGGGACTCTGGCCAATATGTCCTCACCCTGCATAATGTGGCAGGAACCAGGTCTGTGGCTATCAACTGTAAGGTTCTGGACAGACCTGGACCTGCCTCAGGTCCATTGGCAGTGTCTGGGCTCACAGCAGAGAAATGCACCATATCATGGGGACCACCTCAGGAGAATGGTGGGGCTGAAATCATGCATTACATTGTGGAGAAACGTGAGACTAGTCGCCTTGCCTGGACTCTTGTCTATGGTGACATGAAGGCTACCACCTGTAAAGTGACCAAGCTACTCAAAGGAAATGAGTACATCTTCAGAGTCAGAGGAGTGAACAAATATGGTGATGGTGAGGCCCTGGAGAGTGAGCCAATAAAGGCCATGGATCCATTCACTGTGCCTGCAGCTCCCACTAATGTTCAGGTCACCTCAGTTACCAGTGAGTCAATGACCATCTGCTGGGAAAGACCAGTTACTGATGGTGGCAGCAGTATTTCTGGCTATGTCATTGAAAAGAGAGAGAAGACTGGCCTTCGCTGGTGCCGCGTCAACAAAAAACCTGTTTATGACCTTAGAGTTAAAGCCTCACACCTCCGTGAGGGCAGCGAGTATGAGTACAGAGTGTTTGCAGAGAATGCTGCCGGCCTCAGTGCTTCCAGCACTCCATGCCCACTCACTAAGGCTGAAGACCCACAGTTCTTGCCCTCACCACCTGCTAAACCTAAGATCATTGACTCTACAAAGACCACTATCACTCTGTCATGGAACAAGCCGCTGTTTGATGGTGGAGCACCTGTAACTGGCTACAGAGTAGAATACAGGAAGACTTTAGATGATGAATGGACTGTTGGAGTTCATAACACTAAGAACACAGAGTTCACAGTTGTGAAATTGACACCTGGAGCTGAATATGTGTTTGTTGTCAAGTCCATTAACAAGATTGGAATCAGCGAGCCAAGTCAAGAGTCAGACAAACAGGTAGCTAAAGAAAGAGAGGAGGAGCCAGTCTTTGATATCAGCAACGAAATGAGGAAAACTCTTATTGTGAAGGACGGCAGCTCATTCACCATGACAGTGCCCTTCAGAGGCAAACCCATCCCCACTGTCACATGGACTAAGCCTGATGTTGACCTCAGAGTTCGTGCTGCTATTGACACTACAGACACCTTTACCTCCATCACCTTAGAGAAAGCAACTCGCAATGACTCTGGTAAATACACCGTCACCTTGTCTAACGTAGCTGGCACCTCCTCCTTGACACTTAATGTCAGAGTCCTGGACTCCCCTGGACCTCCTGCCCACATAGAAGTCAAGGAAGTGACTAAGACCTCTGCTACTGTTACCTGGGACACTCCTGAAAATGAGGGAGGAGGACCAGTCAAGAACTACCTTGTTGATATCCGTGAGGCCAGCAAGAAAGGCTGGACCAGGTTGACTGACACATGTCACAGACTGACATACAAGGTGTCAGACTTGCAGGAAGGAGGAGTCTACTACTTCAGAGTGACAGGCGAAAACGAGTACGGTATTGGTGTTCCTGCTGAGACCACAGAAGGAACCAAGATTACAGGTATGCATTTTTTAAGTCTGTAAAATTTCAAATTTTTATTTTTATGAAAAAGGTTTCTGTTTATTTCAATAAAATACACTATGTCCTCTCTTTCCAGAAAAACCAAGCCCACCGCCAAAGCTTGGTGTGACTGATGTGACCAAAGACAGTGTGACCTTAGCCTGGGCCAAACCAGAACAAGATGGAGGCAGCAGAATCACTGGCTACCTGCTGGAAGCTCTGGAGAAGGGCCAGGAGAAGTGGGTTAAGTGTGGAGTAACTAAGTCTATCCATTTCACAGTGTCTGGTCTGAGGGAGAATGCTGAGTACTTCTTCAGAGTCAGAGCTGAGAATCATGCTGGATTCAGTGATATCAAGGAAATGCTCACTCCTGTAGTGGTCAAAGACCAACTTGGTAAGTAACAGATTGATCAAATTGACCAGATTCAACAATATGATTAATGGAAACTAAGAAAGACAAAAGAAAATCTTAGCTTTTGGGGTTTTTTTAATTATTGTATGTAATCAATGTATTTCCCCTTGCTTTAACTCTGCTTTACACTGTTTTACCCTAGAATCCCCTGAGATCAACATGAAGGACTTCCCACACAATACAGTGTATGTTAGAGCCGGCTCCACCCTCAAATGTGAAATCCCACTGACAGGCCGGCCTTTGCCTAAAGTCAGTCTGTCCAAGGATAATGCGCTGCTCAAGTCAACAATGAGGTTTAACTATGAAGTCACCCCTGACAGCATAAAGATCACTTTGCGAGAGAGCATTGCTGGAGATTCAGGACGCTACGATATCATTGCCTCCAACTCCAGTGGAACCACCAAGTCTTTTGTAAACGTTGTGGTTCTGGATCGCCCAAGTGCCCCCATAGGCCCTGTTGAGCTTTATGATGTCACAGAAGATAGCGTGAGCCTGAAGTGGCTCCCACCAGCATATGATGGTGGCAGCCCCATCACAAATTACATCATCCAGAAGAGAGAAACAACAACAGCCAACTGGATTGATGTGTCTTCTGCTGTGGCACGCTGCACCATGAAGATCATGAAGCTGACCACAGGCCTGGAGTACCAGTTCAGAATCAGGGCTGAGAACAGATACGGAATCAGTGAGCACCTTGACTCACCAACTGTTTCTGTCAATCTTCCTTACAGTAAGTTGTCATATATACATTACATTTTCAAATGTATTATTTTTTATCATGTGCTGTTCATGATTAACATAATAACATCCTTTAACTTTACCTACCAGCTACTCCTGATGCTCCATCAACTCCAGAGATCACTGCTGTTACCAGGGAAACCATCACTGTTGCCTGGAAGGAGCCGAAGTCAGATGGTGGCAGCCATGTGTTTGGCTACCATCTGCAGATGAAAGACAAGAACAGCATCCTTTGGCAGAGAGTCAACAAAATGGTGATCCGTGCTACACACTTCAAGGTCACCAACATCAATGCTGGACTTATTTATGAGTTCAAGGTGGCAGCAGAGAATGCTGCTGGAATCAGCGCCTTCAGCAAGGTTTCTGATGCAGTGCTAGCTATCGATGCCTGTGGTGAGTTTAATTTCAGTAACATCCTGTGAACATCAAGGAAATCAGATTTTGCTTCTTAATCAACAGTTGTCTAATGAGTTGCCACTCTGTTCCTGCAGAGCCACCCATCAACCTGCACATTAGTGATATCACCAAGAACTCCATTAGCCTTGTCTGGGAGAGGCCCAGTTATGATGGGGGATCTCCAATCACTGGCTACATCATTGAGAAGAGAGAAGGAGTTAGTGCCAAATGGTCTAAGGCTAACCTCACCAATATCACAGACACCCGTTACACTATGACTGGGCTCACCCAGGACGAAAGCTACGAGTTCAGAGTCATGGCCAAGAATGCTGTTGGCTCAGTGAGCAACCCATCCATGACTGCAGGACCGGCCACATGTGTGGACACCTACGGTACGTCTCTTTCATCTTTTTGAGCATTTTATTTCAAAATGTCAATTCCTAGAAAAATTTCTACGTTCATTCTCCTCACAGATTGATTTCTTCATATATGTATTGATACTGTATGACTTTCACCCAGTGACATAGTTTTTGTGGATAGCATATTTGTTCCTCTTATACAAGCTATAAGCTTATACCTCATTGTCATATCATGTTTTATCATTCATATATCCTCAGAATTTGAACTCACCTACATTTTGGTTGGTTTATCATCCAGGTGCCCCAGAGATTGAAATACCTCAGGAGTATCTCAACGAGGTCAAGTACAGGGCTGACTCTAATGTGGAGCTCAAGTTTAATATCACAGCCAAACCTGCTCCCACTATTGAGTGGTTTAAGGATGGCAGAGAGCTTAAGCCCACTGCCCAGCTTTCTTTCAAACACACATTTGAGTACACCAGTGTGTTCCTGAGGGAGACCACTCGTCTTAACTCTGGAATCTATGAGGTCAGGGTGAAGAACTCTCTGGGATCTGCATGTGCCACTGTCAGGCTGCTCATTCAAGGTATTCAAACTAGTACTGTAATTTTGACTTGCATTAAATATTGCATATTGTTCAGATGCTGACATGCACAAATTTGTCCCTGCCCTATTCAGACAAGCCAGGGCCCCCTGATGGAGAGATTCAGTTTAAGAAGGTCACAGCTGACAACATCACCATCATGTGGTCCCCACCTGCTGATGAGGGTGGTGCCATGGTAACACATTACATTGTGGAAAAGAGGGAGACCAGCAGGGTCATGTGGTCTATTGTCTCAGAGAAGCTGGTAGACTGCATTGTCAATGTGCCCAGACTCATCCAGGGCAATGAGTATATCTTCAGAGTCCGCGGAGTCAACAAGTACGGCATCGGAGACCCACTTGAATCTGAGCCTGTAATTGCCAGGAACGCATTTGGTAAGTAAACGAAAAATCTTGCCATCATTCACCACAACTGTTGTTAAGTTACTAGCTAATTAATTACTAGCTTAGAAAAAACTACTAAACTTTGGTCTACTCCTTTTTATTGTTTATACTCTTAAAAATATGGAAAAATTAATAAAAGACACTAATGAAAATGAAGACATTTTTAAATACATTTTTAGATTAAAAAAATAAAATTTTTAAGTTTTAAAATAATTTCACAATAAAACAGTTTATTTAACCTGTTCATTTTTCATTCCATACAGTTCCACCTAGCGAGCCATCCAAGCCTAAAGTGACCATGATCACTAAGTCCACCATGACAGTGATCTGGGAAAGACCAGCGTTAGATGGAGGCAGTGATATTGATGGCTACTACTTGGAGAAGAGGGAGAAGAAGAGTCTGCAGTGGTTCAAGGTTTGTAAACTTAAATACTTAAATATGGATTTTGATTTGCTTTTAATTATAAAAGAACTAATAACAAACTTTTGGAAGAATCTCATCAAGCACTTTTTGTCCAGGTGGTGAAGGGCACCATCAGAGACACCAGGCAGAAAGTCACCAACCTGGTGGAGAACAACGAGTACCAGTACCGAGTCTGTGCTGTCAACAAGGCTGGAGCTGGAAACTACTCTGAGGCTTCTGACCTCTACAAGGCCTATGACCCCATTGGTATTCTCACAATTTGCACAGTTTGTGCTTACTGGCAAGAATTTTAGAGAACAAGGAAAATAAACACTTGTTAACATCTTTACACACAACTGATGACAACATTTTATGCCTTTTGTCTTTTCCAGATCTGCCTGGTGAGCCATCCAAGCTGCGCGTTGTCGACTCGACAAAGACCTCCATTACCCTCGGATGGGAGAAGCCTGTCTATGATGGTGGCAGTGAAATTATACACTACATTTTGGACCAGATGAACTCAGAAGACAAAGAATGGGTGACCATCAACCCACAGGTCAATGCCTGTGAGTATGTGGCGTCCCACCTGAAACCTGGAAACTACTACTACTTCAGAGTCTCTGCAGTCAACTGCAAGGGCAAAGGAGAGGACATCAAAATGTACCAGCCTGTGCAAGCCAAAGATATCTTGGGTTTGTATACATGTTGACTCCTCTGTGATATTGACACAGGACAGTTTAAGTTTATTAAAAAAAGTATTTCTAAAATGTTTAAGAAATAATTGTCATTACCTCATACATTCATATTATACCTACTATTCCTACTTCTCTTCTCTTGAACAGAGGAGGCCGACTTGGACTTGGATGTTCCCATGACAACCCAGTACACAGCCAGGGCTGGCCGTGATGTGGAAGTGTTTATTCCCTTGAAGGGACGTCCTGCTCCCAACGTCACCTGGCGCCGTTTTGACCGCAACATTGCTGGTGACAACCGCTACACTGTTAACAGCACTGAGCGAGCTACAACGCTTCTCATCCCCAAGGTTACCCGTGATGATTGTGGCAAGTATGTGCTGGAGATTGAAAATGGAGTTGGAGAACCCAAGATCATCACAGTCTCCCTTAAGGTTCTGGACAGTCCATCCACCTGCCAGAAACTCATGATCAAGAATGTGACAAGAGGAAAGCTGACACTCAGCTGGGAGGCTCCTCTCATTGATGGTGGTTCCCCTGTCACAAATTACATTGTTGAGAAGAAGGCCTCCACCATGAAGGCTTACCAGGTGATCACCCCTGAATGTGCCAACACAACCTACAAGGTGTCAGGCCTGGAGGAGGATATAGCTTACTTTTTCCGTGTGTCTGCTGAAAATGAGTATGGTGTGGGTGACACTTGCGAGACTACTGAGCCTGTCAGAGCCACAGAAACTCCAGGAGCTGTTAAAGACCTTGTGATGGTCGATTCCACAAAGAACTCTGTTACCTTGCAATGGACAAGACCTGACCATGATGGTGGCAGCCTCATCACTGAATACATAATTGAGAAGAGAACAAAGGAAGATCCCACCTGGACTTTGGGTGCAACATGCAAGCGCTGCAGCTGCGAGGTGACAGGACTCAAGGAGAATGCTGTCATGGACTTCAGAGTGTTTGCCAAGAATGAGAAGGGTAACAGTGACTTCTCCCAGATTGGTCCCATCACAGTGATGGACTTCCTCATTCCACCCGAGGCAAACCTCAGTGACTACCCCAATGGAGAGCTTGCTGTCCGCATTGGTCAGAACATCCACATTGAATTGCCCTTCAAGGGTAAACCAAGGCCTGCAATCAGCTGGCTTAAAGATAACCTGCCTCTGAAGGAAAGCGAGAAGGTTCGCTTCAGGACAACTGACAACAAGACTAGTGTCACAGTCAGAGGAGTCAAGAAGGAGCATGCTGGCCAGTACACTTTGGTACTGGACAACAGAGTCGTCAAGAACTACTTTGACATTAATGTGACAACGCTGGGACCCCCCTCAGTGCCTGTGGGTCCAATCCGCTTCGATGAGATTAAAGCCCAGAGTATCATCATCTCCTGGGATGAGCCTAAAGAGGATGGAGGTGGTGAGATCACCTGCTACAGTGTGGAGAAACGTGAGACCTCGCAGGCCAACTGGAAGATGGTCTGCTCCAGTGTTGTCAGGACCACCTTCAAGATCCCCAACCTGGTCAAGGGAACTCAATACCAGTTCAGGGTCCGAGCAGAGAACAAGTATGGAGTCAGTGAACCACTTTGCTCCACAGATATTATTGCACAGCACCAGTACAAACCTCCTGGTCCTCCAGGAAAGCCAGTGGCGTACAACATCACCAGTGATGGTATGACCATCAGATGGGAGGCCCCAGGCTTTGACGGAGGATCTCCAATTTTGGGTTATCATGTTGAGAAGAAGGACAGGAACAGCCTCATGTGGCAGAAGGTGAACTCCACCATCATTTCCAACAAAGAGTACAGGATCATTGGTCTCATTGAGGGTCTTGAGTATTCCTTCAGAGTCTACGCTGAGAACAACGCTGGACTCAGTGCTGTTAGCGAACAGAGCAAACATGCTCTCGCTATCTCCCCTGTTGGTAAGCGCATGCTAAATACTGCATCTA
Source organism: Datnioides undecimradiatus (assembly GCA_008933995.1). Lineage (NCBI taxonomy): Eukaryota > Metazoa > Chordata > Actinopteri > Lobotiformes > Datnioididae > Datnioides > Datnioides undecimradiatus. The sequence goes on from WARS01000036.1 coordinate 21,617,050, forward strand.
TCTGTGTTGAAGAATAGAATGGGTAAATCCTCTTTTATACACTGGCCTTAACCAGCCAGCTAAACAATAGATAGCTTTTAAAAAAAACCTAATATCAATTTAAGTGTACACAATATTTTAAGCCCATTACCATCTGACAACTCTTACCAATAGGAAACTGAAGATATTTTATCACTCCAAAGCCACCAGACTCCTTTGACAGAAATTGTAATTTTATGTTGCAGAACATCGAAGTTGCTTTTTTTTATGAGCATAAAAGTGTAATTATTTTGATCAAGATAAAGCTTGCTTATGTTTTGTTCAGGGTTTCATGGATGAGTTGTGTTTTTTCTATTAGATCCACCTGGCACCCCGGTCTGCATTGATGTGACCAGAGACTCAGTCACACTGCAGTGGGATATCCCCAAGAGAGACGGTGGCAGCAAAATTGTGGCCTACAGTGTGGAGAGGCGCCAGGGTAGAGGCAAATGGCTGCGGTGCAACTTCACCGATATCAGCGAGACTCAGTTCACTGTGACTGGCCTGTCTGCTGGAGACAGATTTGAGTTCAGAGTGATTGCCAGGAATGCTGTGGGCACAGTTAGTCCACCATCCAACTCCTCTGGATACATTATGACCAAGGATGAGAGCAGTAAGTATTACCAATTTTCAAATAAATAAGTTTCTTACATCCTTTGGATTATCCTGAATCCTCATTGGTTTGTTCCTTTGCATTTCCAGTTGCTCCTGATATTGAGTGGTCTCCAGACCAGGTGCTCTCACTGAAGGCCGGAGAGAATGTTAAGCTTAGCTGCAGAATCACTGGACGCCCTGTCCCCCAGGTTACCTGGTACAAAGATGGCAAAGAGATTGACAAGAGGACCATGATTGACATTGAGATTACCACTGGCATTGGCACCAGCAGTGTTTTCATCCGTGACGCTGACAGGAACCATCGTGGCATCTACACTGTGGAGGCCAAGAACAGCTCCGGTACCAAGAAAGCTGATGTCAACGTCAGAGTACAAGGTTAGTAAACAAAGACATAGAATACAAATGTTTTTGTTTTTGATTAAATGTTTTTCCTATCAACACTTAAAATCACAAAGGCATGACATTTCATGTAAATAATATCAAGCAGCAAGTAACTCTACTGTCATTTTCCCTGCAGATACCCCGGGACCAGTCGAGGGTCCCATTCGTTTCACTGGCATCACGGCTGAGAAATGCACAGTGTGGTGGAATCCACCAGAAAACGATGGCTGTGCCGCCATCACCCACTATGTGGTGGAGAAGAGGGAGACATCCAGGATCTCCTGGGCCTTGGTTACCTCCAAATGTGAAGCCTGCTCTTACAATGCCACCAACCTTATCAAGGGCAATGAGTACCAGTTCAGGATCTCTGCTGTCAACAAGTTTGGTGTTGGCAAACCACTGGACTCTGATCCCATCATCGCACAGATGCAATATAGTAAGTAAACACACTCACAGGTATTGTCTGTCTGACATTGATCACATCTTAACAATTTATCCAACATGTATTGTATTTACTAACTTTGCTGGTCAAAAACTCACTTTTATAACGTACTGTGGTTTCTCATCTATAGCTGTGCCTGATGCACCTGGTACCCCAGATGCTACCCATGTGACCGGAAACAGCATCACCCTGTGCTGGACTAGGCCAAGGACAGACGGAGGCAATGAGATTAAACATTACATCCTGGAGAGAAGAGAGAAGAAGAGCCTGCGCTGGGTGAAGGTTTCCTCCAAGAGGCCCATCACAGAGCTAAGACACCGTGTCACCAACCTCACTGAGGGCAATGAATACGAGTTCCGGGTCATGGCCGAAAATGGAGCTGGCGTTGGACCAGCCAGCAGTACCTCCAGGCTCTTCAAATGCAGAGAACCAACCAGTGCTCCTAGTGCCCCCACAGTAATCAAGGTAGGATTATAGTAACACTGCAGCCCGAACCATTCATATACAAGTGTCAAAATCAATATTTAAATTCTCATCCAGGTTTTTTACATTTTAATTATCATTTCACAATCAACAAAATGTAAATATGATGATAAAAACATAAATATATTGTCAGGTACGTCAAAATTCTCAAAATAGCTCCAATGTAGGAAACAAAGCAAAAATTAAAATATATATTAGAAATCTAACTATGAACTTTGTTCTTGTCTTGTATGTCAGGTCACTGACTCCACCAAATCCTCAATCACCCTGGAATGGACTAAGCCAGTCTTCGATGGCGGCATGGAAATCATTGGCTACAATATCGACATGTGCAAGGCCAGTCTGGAGGAGTGGCACAGAGTCAACAGCCAGATTTGCATCCACACCAGGTACACTGCCAAGGGTCTGGTACCAGGAGAGCTCTACAAGTTCAGGGTCAGTGCTGTGAATGGATCTGGAGAGGGTGAAGCCTCAGTGATGCCCAATGCTGTTCAAGCTCTGGACAGACTTACATCTCCTGAAATTGACATTGATGCCAATTTCAAGCAGACTCACATTGTGAAGAATGGCGGCACTGTCACCCTTCAAGTTGCCTTCCGTGGCAAACCAGCTCCTCTTGCCACATGGTCTAAGGTGGATGGTGAGCTGCCTGTCATGGCTGATGTAAACACCACAGATTCCTCTTCCACTCTGACCATTGAAGGTTGCACTAGGTATGAGGCTGGAAAATACACCCTGTTCCTGGAGAACAACAGTGGGCGCAAGTCCATCACATTCACTATCAAAGTGCTGGACACACCTGGACCTCCAGGAGCCATTTCTTTCAAAGATGTTACCCGTGGAGCTTTGACAATGATGTGGGATGCCCCTACCAATGATGGCGGTTCCCGAATCCACCACTACATTGTTGACAAGCGTGAGGCCAGTCGCCTGGCCTGGCAGGAGATCAGCACCAAGTGCTCTCGCCAGATGATCAGGGTGACCGGTCTGGAAATTGGTGTGCCATATCTGTTCAGGGTCATTGCTGTTAACCAGTATGGCCAGGGTGAACCTCACGAGATGACAGAGCCCATTGTTGCCACAGAAGAACCTGCACCACCCAAGAGACTCGATGTTGTTGACACCACCAACTCCTCAGCCTCCCTGGTGTGGTTGAAACCTGAGCATGATGGCGGCAGTCGCATCAGAGGTTATATTGTTGAGTTCAGAGCTAAAGGCACAGATCGTTGGTTTGTCAGCGGAGAGACAAAGTCCCAGAAGATGCTAGTGGAGGGTCTGCTTGAGAACACAGAGTATGACTTCAGAGTCAAGGCCAAGAATGATGCTGGAATCAGTGAGCCCCAGGGCACCTTCAGCTCTGTGGTTATTAAGGAGCCTCGCATCGAACCAACCGCTGACCTCAGCAGTATCACTAATCAGCTTATCACCTGCAAGGTCTCCAACACCTTCACAATCGACATTCCCATTAGTGGCAGGCCTGCACCCAAAGTCACCTGGAAGCTAGAGGAGATGAAGCTCAAGGAGACAGACAGAATCGTTATCAGAACCACCAAGGAGAGAACCACTCTGATAGTGAGAGATAGCAAGAGAAGCGACAGCGGCAAATACTACCTGATCCTGGAGAATGCTGCTGGTGTGAGGACATTCACAGTGACCGTGGTTGTCGTTGGCAGACCAAGCCCACCCACTGGCCCAGTAGAAATTTCTGGAGTCTCCTCAGAGTCTTGTACCCTGTCCTGGTCAGAGCCAGCTGATGATGGCGGCACCGACATCACCAACTACATTGTGGAAAAACGAGAGTCAGGCTCTGCCTCCTGGCAAGTGGTGAACTCCAGTGTGAAGAGAACCACCATTAAAGTGACTCATCTCACCAAGTATATGGAGTACACCTTCAGAGTGTGTGCTGAGAACAAGTTTGGTGTCAGCAAGTCCACTGAGTCAGCTCCTGTTGTCATTGAGCATCCATTTGGTAAGTTATCTTAAACAGTTATGCAAAAATAAATACAAATCCTGAGTTTACATGTATGGATGCTAAAGTTCAATATGTTTTGTAACAAATAAGAATCCCCATCCTTCACTGCCACTTAATTTCTACAGTTCCTCCAAGTCCTCCAACTCGTCCAGATGTGGTATCTGTGTCTGCCAATGCCATCAACATCAAATGGGACGTGCCCTATGCTGATGGTGGCAGCAAAGTGACAGGCTACTGGATTGAGAAGAAGGAGAGGAACACAATCTTGTGGGTGAGGGAGAACAAGCTGCCCTGCCTGGAGTGCCATTACAAGGTGTCCAACCTGATTGAAGGCCTGGAGTACCAGTTCAGGGTGTATGCCATGAACATCGCCGGACTCAGCAAGGCCAGCGAGGCCTCCAGACCTGTGGTGGCACTCAATCCTGTTGGTGAGGGAAAACTGCATATCTTCAGTTCAAATATTTATTGTGCAGACTAATGACTAGTGGTTGTTTGTTGTGATATGTAATCAACAAATCCTTTTGGTCTACTAATGTGATTTCACAACCTGTTGCACTAATCACAGTTTACTTATTGTGAAACTGTGTTAAAGAAATATGACAAACTTCTTCCTCTCTCTATTCAGATCCTCCTGGTAAACCTGAGGTGACAGATATCACCCGCTCCTCTGTGTCGTTGTGCTGGACCATACCGCTCAATGACGGCGGCAGCAAGATTGTTGGCTACGTGGTGGAAAGGAAAATCTACAGCACCGATGAGTGGGATGACAACCGCTGGCTCAAGTGCAACTACACCACCATCACAGAGAACTACTTCACTGTCACCAACCTCGGAGAAGGAGAGACCTATGAGTACCGCATCATCGCCAAGAATGCCGCTGGCGTCCACAGCGCTCCCTCTGAATCCACTGGACCAGTCACATGCAAGGATGAATACTGTAAGTTAGAGAGTTACAGTGATGAGTTTAACTTAGCCAGCTGTTTGGATTTAAACTTTTTGTTTTTTGCTCATTTTAGTTTACTGTAACTGTGTTGATATTGGTATATAAATAAAACCACTGCTAAATGTTATTAATTAACAACCTAAATACAAAATGTTATATTTTCTTCTAAATTATTGTTGATTATATTTTAGCATTTTACAAAATATTTAATGTCATGTAAGTGTCTTTTATTTAGATATAAACAAACCATCTGTTCCTTGTTGCAGCTCCTCCCAAAGCTGAGCTGGACAGCAAGCTGGTGGGTGAGACGGTCACTGTCACCGCCGGCTCTGACCTCGTCCTGGATGGTGCTGTGGGTGGTAAACCAGAGCCTACAGTGTACTGGTCAAAGGGAGACAAGATTTTGGAGCTTGGCGAGAAATACTCCCTGACCTATACCTCAACCAGGGCCATCGCCGTCATCAAGAACTGTGACAGATATGACACAGGCAGATACATTCTGACTGTCAAGAATGCTAGTGGAATAAAGACCGCCTCCGTTAGCGTTAAAGTTCTTGGTGAGCTTTAAATTGGTAGCACTACACTGCACAAAATGAAACTGGAATCACACCATTATAAATGCTGAGTTTAAGGTGTAGAGAGGTGTGTGAATTGTTTGCTCTAACTCTCGGTTTCTCTCTCTCAGACACTCCTGGATCTCCAGCTGATAAGATTGTGATCAGCAGAGTGACAGAGGAGAAGTGCACAGTGTCCTGGAAGATTCCTCTGGAGGATGGTGGAGACACCGTCACGCACTACATCGTGGAGCGTCGCGAGACCAGTCGACTCAACTGGGTTGCCATGGAGACCGAATGCAAGACGCTGTCATGTGTCAGCTCCAGGCTGATCAAGAACAATGAGTACATCTTCAGAGTCAGAGGAGTCAATAAGTTTGGGCCTGGAGTTCCTTTGGAGTCCGAGGCTGTCATTGCCAGAAACGCCTACAGTAAGCTGCAACAGTGTTTAACTGTACATCAAAGGGCAACGTTATTGCCCTAGCAACCACTTAAAGTAGACATTTTTTCAATCCTTTCTAACCTGTTTCATTCCTCCTTCCCAGCCATCCCATCTCAGCCAGGCACTCCAGAGGCTACAGCTGTGGGTAAGGAGCATGTCATCATCGAATGGCTGAAGCCCGAGAGCGATGGAGGCAGCGAGATCAAAAACTACATAGTGGAAAAACGAGAGAAAAGCAGCACCAGGTGGACCCGGGTAAATAAGACTTACACCATCTATGACATCCGTCTGAAGATCACAGGCCTGCTGGAGGGAAGCGAGTACCAGTTCAGAGTGACAGCTGTCAATTCTGCTGGATACAGCCAGCCAAGCGATGCTTCACCGTACATCCTCTGCAAAGACCCCACATGTAAGAGAATTTAGCTTTCTATTCACATAATTATTTTTAAAGAACAATAATTTGTGCACCAGATAGAGTTTTAGAGCTTATTTTATAAACAACTGTATTTATCTTTGTCTACTACCAGATACCCCAGCTGCTCCTTCAATGCCTCGCATCACTGACACAACCAAGCACAGCATCAGCATGACCTGGACCAGGCCCATGTACGATGGTGGATCAGATGTCACCAGCTACGTAGTGGAGATACTTGAAGAGGGCTCTGAACAGTGGTACCGCGCCACCGCCAAGGCTCTCAAGACCAATGAATATGTGGCCGCTGGCTTGGCAGCCAATAAGAAGTACAGGTTCAGAGTAGCTGCAATCAACAGCAACGGCACCGGGGAGTTCAGCGAACCTAGTGCTGAAGTCGAGCCTCTGGAGAAGATTGGTGAGTCAATGCAGATTACATACAGTAATGCAGTAATCAATGTTTCCACCAATTTGTATTGTTTCTTACCATCCTTATCACAATACCTGACAACAAACACCAGAACAGATGATGGAGAAATCAAAAACTTAGTCAGGAGCAAATCTAGTTTAATTAACATCTATACATCACCAGAAAAAATATATGAGCCTTTAAGCTTGGAGTCTCACTATAAACATAAAATCTTATATTTTCCACACAATTTCTACATAATTTTATAAAAACATCTTTAGTATAGTCTTTTTTTTTTAGTTTTTACCACAATGTTAATGACATCTCCAAGACTAAACATCTTGAAACATGAGAAAACTTTGGTAACACCTTGGTGTTTGATGCTGAAATCAGTTTATGTGTCTTAGATGTTTTCAGCCTTGTAAAATGTGTCCAACTTGTCATATGTCAATAGCAACCTTACACGTTACTGTGCTCTATCCACCTCAGAAATGCCTGACCTTGAGCTGGCCGATGACCTGAAGAAAACAGTGTGTCTGCGCGCCGGAGGAACCCTGCGTCTGTTTGTATTCGTCACAGGTCGGCCAACACCTGTAGTGGCCTGGAGGAAGACCGGTGTGGAGCTTCAGAGCCGCGGCTACATCGAGACCACCGATAGCTACACCTCTCTGATGGTGGAGAAGGTGAACCGCTATGACTCTGGAAAGTACATTGTGGAGGCTGAGAACCCATCTGGCAAGAAGACTGCCACCATCCTGGTTAAAGTCTATGGTAATCCGCAATAAATCAAATATTACAAACTTAGTTTGGGGGTGGGGTGTTTTAAAAGTACACAATAAAAATAAAAACACACTCTCTTTCTCCTTTAGACACTCCTGGTCCTCCAGGTTCTGTGAAGGTGAAGGACTACACCAAGGAGTCTGTTGTTATCACCTGGGACGTCCCAAGCATTGATGGTGGTGCCCATGTCAGCAACTACATCGTAGAGAAGCGTGAAGCTAGCATGAAGTCATACAAGACTGTCACCACTGAGTGTAGGAAGACCCTGTACAGGATCACTGGACTTGAGGAAGGAGTGCACTACTTCTTCAGAGTCCTGCCAGAGAACATCTATGGTGTCGGCGAGCCTTGTGAGACAGCCAAGGCTGTGCTGGTATGTGAAGTGCCATCTGTACCTCTGAACCTCCAGGTTGTAGATGTCACCAAGTCCACTGTCACGCTGCACTGGGAGAAGCCATTGCACGATGGTGGCAGCAGGTTGACAGGCTATGTTATTGAGGCCTGCAAGGTGGGCTCAGACAGGTGGAGCACTGTGGCAACAGTCAAGGCCTCAGTATCCCAGTATACTGTCCAGTCCCTAATGGAGAACGACCAGTACCTGTTCAGAATCCGAGCCGCCAACAGCAGAGGAGCCAGCGAGCCTATGGACACTGTTACTCCTGTCACCATCCAGGACATCAAGGGTAGGACAATATGACGATTTAATAATTCATTGCATTATTCAGAGAAGCATCACAAAAGCCACTTCAATACGTGAAATGCTTGTTTTACAATTTTCAAATATCTGTGTGTTTGACATCAAAATACTGATCAGCTCTGTGCACAAAATCTATTTCCTGTCAGGGGGATGGGGCATATTGCATGCTGTGCTAATGCATCCCTCCTGTGTTTTCCAGTGATGCCCAAGATTGACTTGACCAGCATCCCTCAGAAGATTGTCCACGTGCATCGCGGCAAACCCATCGACCTCAACATCCCCATTCAGGCAAAACCAGCGCCTGTCTGCTCCTGGTTCTTTGGTGGTGTCAAACTGAAGGACACTTTGGACCGCATCAAGATTGACAGCAATGGAAAATACACCCACCTTGTCATCCGTGAGACCACCATCAATGACACAGGAGACTACACACTGGAGGTGAAGAATGCCATTGGCATGGCAACTGAGGTCATCAAGGTCATCATCCTTGGTAAGAAGAGTTGTTTGCTCTGACAGATGACTGCCTTAAATTGTTTTCACCAACATATTTACACACAGACTAGGCAAAGCTACACACCACCCACCATATATAGTCACAGTTTACATGAACAACATTTTAGGATTCTAACCAGCCACCCTCCTGTTTCCATCCAGACAAACCTGACATCCCTATTGGTCCAATGAAGATTGAGGAGGTTGATGGCGTGTCAGTGACAGTCAGCTGGGAACCTCCAGAGAAGGATGGTGGCGCCAATGTCAGTGGCTACGTGGTGGAGCAGCGTGATGCCCACCAGCCCGGCTGGACCACCATCTCAGAGTCAGTAACCCGACCTTGCTTCAAGTTTACCAGACTCAATGAGGGAACCGAGTACGTGTTCCGTGTTGCTGCCATGAATCGCTTCGGTGTTGGTGGCTTCCTGCAGTCTGAGGTGGTGGAGTGCAAGAGCGCAAAGAGTGAGTTCTCCTTCTATCAAAAGATGGTCTTCGTCTTCTTAGCCTGGTGTTCCTGCTCTTCATACGTTCATATATTTGTTTGCTTCCTAATAAACAATATTGTTCTTTAATTTTCCTTTTGATCTCACTATTGCAGCTATTTTTTTTTAACAGTTTTTAACTATTTCTTACTGTTCTTTTATAGCCATACCTGGACCTCCAAGCAGACCAGAGGTGCTTGATGTCACCCATGAGGGCATGACCCTCACCTGGCTACCACCAGAGGACAATGGTGGATCCACCATTGCTGGCTACATCATCGAACGTAAAGAGGCCCGCTCTGACAGGTGGCTGAGGATCAACAAGAATCCCGTGACCATGACCAGGTATCGTTCCTCTGGCCTGATAGAGGGCCTGGAGTACGAATACCGTATTACAGCCATCAACTCTAGAGGAGCTGGCAAACCCAGCGAGAGCTCTGCCATCACAGTTGCCATGGATCCCATTGGTATGTGTTATTGTAATGACATTTCAATGGTTTTATTTATGAACCTATTTTAGATGAATTTCACCAGTGTGGATTTATGAGAAATCTCTTGGTCTTGTTGAACAGAGCCTCCAGGTCCTCCGGTTCAGGCCAGAGTCACAGACACCACCAGGACTTCGGTCTCTCTTGCCTGGCTGCCACCAGAAGAGGAGGGTGGTTCTGTCATTACTGGTTACTTCATTGAGATGCAGAAGGTGGACCAGGTGGAATGGACGCTGTGCAACACCACACCCACCAAGATGTGCGAGTACACCCTCACCCACATGCCCCAGGGTGCTGAGTACAAGTTCAGGGTCATTGCCTGCAACGCTGGTGGTTCTGGAGAGCCCGCTGAGATTCCTGGAGTGGTTAAAGTCCAGGAGATGCTTGGTAATACAGCAAACTTATATAATTTACATTTTGATCTCACGTCAAATAAACATAAACGCACATTTACTGAACCTATAACTTAACTGATCATATATGTCTCTTTCAGATTATCCTGATTATGAGCTTGATCGTAAGTACGAGGAGGGTTACATGGTGCGGCAAGGTGGAGTCATCCGTCTGTCTGTACCCATCAAGGGTAAACCCATCCCTACATGCAAGTGGACCAAAGATGGCCGTGACATCTCCCACCGGGCCATGATTGCCACCCATGATGACATCACTGAGCTGGTTATTAAGGAGGCACACAAAGACGACACCGGTACCTATGACCTGGTGCTGGAAAACAAATGTGGCAGAAAGGCTGTGTACATCAAGGTGAGCAGCTCATCTGGGGGATTTTGTTAACACATTGGAAATAAAATGTTCTTCTAAAGTAACATCTATCTAAAGTAACATTGAAATATATATTACATTGTAGTGGTTAAAACTTAACTTTTGTATAATTCCCTCTCCAGGTAAAGGTGATCGGTCGCCCAGATCCTCCAGAAGGCCCTCTGGAGTTTGATGACATTCAGGCCAGATCAGTCCGTGTCAGCTGGAGGCCACCATCAGATGATGGTGGCTCTGACATCCTGGGTTACGTTGTGGAGAGGCGGGAGGTACCCAAGGCTGCCTGGTGTACAGTGGATTCCCGTGTGATTGAGAACTCTCTGGTAGTTAAGGGTCTGAAAGAAAATGTGGAGTACCACTTCAGGGTGTCTGCCGAGAACCAGTTTGGCATCAGCAGATCTCTCAAGTCTGATGAGTCTGTCATGCCAAAGACACCACTTTGTGAGTATTGATCCTTTTTTATACTCATAATTCTGACATCAACTCTTGTAAATATTGACTTCACTGACAATGTGCTTTACCTCCAGGCCCACCAGAACCTCCCAGCAACCCACCAGAAATCATGGACGTGTCGAAGTCTTCAGTGTCTCTGTCCTGGGCCCGGCCCAGGGATGATGGAGGCTCCCGTGTCACAGGATACTATGTGGAAAGGAGGGAGATTTCAACAGAGAAGTGGGTCCGCCACAACAAGACCCACATCACAACCACCATGTACAACATCACTGGTCTCATCCCTGATGCAGAGTACATGTTCAGAGTGGTGGCTCAGAATGACATTGGTCAGAGTGAGCCTGGTCCTCCATCAGAGTCTGTGGTCTGCAAAGATCCATTCGGTGAGTAAACATTACATGATGCCCATTTCTGCGTGAATAAAAGTGCAAAAATAAGTAGAACAAATACAGAAAACCTGGAAAATTTAGACAAAAGACAAAATAGAACTGTGCAAGCACTGATATCACAATAACACAATAACTAAGTTTGTCCATGAGTATTGATTTCCTCTTTTCTGTCTTATAGACAAACCAAGCCAACCAGGAGAGATTGACATCATCTCTGTCACCAAAGACTGCATCACCATCCACTGGCTCAGGCCCGAGCATGATGGTGGAAAGGAAATTCTTGGCTACTGGATTGAGTTCAGGCAGGCTGGAGAAAGTGCCTGGAAGAAATGCAATAAGGAGCGCTCCAAAGATCGCCAGTTCACCATGGGTGGCTTGATGGAGGCCACCGAGTATGAATTCAGAATCTTTGCAGAGAATGAGACTGGACTCAGCCGACCTCGCCGCACGCCCATGGGCATCAAGACCAAACTGAGCGGTGAGCTGCTGCACAGTAGTATTTATCTATAACATGTATATGTAGGATTCAAAAAACTAAAAAACAATAATATGTATTATCAATTTTGTCTTCTTTTATACTTTTTCATTTGCCAGCATACAGTTACACACATTTTTAAGCAAAATGTAAAAAGCTGATCATTTAAATTGCTGATATTTCTGCAGTTGGTGAGGCTCCAGCTTTGAAGGAACATATCCAAGATGTAACCACCAAGCTTGGGGAGTCCGGCACTCTAACCTGTGGCATCATTGGCAGACCTCTGCCTGAGATCAAGTGGTATCGCTACGGCAAGGAACTGATCCAGAGCCGCAAGTACAAAATGAGCTCAGATGGCCGCAACCACTCGCTCAGCATCCTGACGGACGAGCAGGAAGACGAAGGACTGTACACTTGTAGGGCCATCAATGAGGCTGGAGAGATCGAGACCAGTGGCAAGCTGCGCCTGCAGGCACCACCCCAGTTCCATCCAGGCTTCCCTCTGAAGGAGAAGTATTTTGCTGGAGCCGGCACCAGCCTCCGCCTCCATGTTGTCTATATTGGTCGTCCCATCCCCCAGATCATGTGGTTCTATGGCAAGAAGCCTCTGAACCCATCAGAAAATGTGATCATTGAAAACACTGAAAGCTACACCCACCTTGTGGTGAGGAACGTCCAGAGGAAAACAAATGCTGGCCGCTACAAGGTGCAGCTCAGCAATGTGTTTGGAACTATTGACACCATGCTACGTGTTGAAATCCAAGGTATGAACAGACTACTCAGAAATATTATAAAAGCTATAGACTATAGAACTACTGACTGCAGCATTACCTTCAACAACGTGTTTACTGTGCACTGTGCAGTTTAGATAGAAAAACTAGAAATCATTTATTTTTTCCACCCAGATAAACCATGCATCCCTGAGGGCCCTGTTGTTGTTGAAGCCTTGCTGAAGAGCTCGGTTGTCATCAGCTGGAAGGTTCCCAAAGATGACGGAGGCTCCATGATCACCAACTACATTGTGGAGAAGCGTGAAGCCAAAGAAGGCGAGAAGTGGAATCTGGTGTCTTCCTCTGTTTCTGGCACCACCTGCCGTGTCCCCAACCTGACTGAGAACGCTGGCTACTACTTCAGAGTCTCTGCCCAGAACCAGTATGGAGTCAGTGAGCCTCTGGAGATCCCGTCAGTGGTCATCATCAAGAGTCCATTTGGTATGTCTGTTCATATTTTGTTTGCCTTTTCCTGCTTCTGTAACACATACATAGAGCACTACAGTAACACTCCCTGCTTATTTCTCAGAAAAACCTGGCATCCCACAGCAGCCCTTCATCATCAGCTCTACCAAAGACTCCTGCGTTGTCTGCTGGAAGCCTCCAAGCAGTGACGGTGGAGCTAAAATCACCAACTACTACCTGGAAAAACGCGAGAAGAAGCAGAACAAGTGGATGTCAGTGACCAATAAGAAGATTGTGGAGACCAAATACGAGGTCACTGGCTTGCTCGAGGGCTTTGAGTATGAGTTCCGTGTCAAGTGTGAGAACATGGGCGGTGAAAGTGATTGGAGTGAGATCTCCGAGCCTGTCATCCCCAAGTCCGACCAGTCTCCTCGTGCTCCCACGTTCAGGGAGGAGATCAGGGACATGACTGTCAAATACCACGCCAATGCCACGTTTGTCACCAAGGTACTAACCAAATTGCATTTGCTTCCAAGAACTCACATAATGTGTATACTTTTTAATGGGTGCTCAAAGACCTACACGTTCTCCTATGACCCCTTGGAGATAAATTTTCCAATGATGTCTTTGTTTTTCTGTAAATTATTTAATGTGGTTATTTTTCCTATGACAAGGTGGTGGGACATCCTAAACCTAATGTGAAATGGTACCGCAGTGGAAAGGAGATCCTGGCAGATGGCACCAAGATCAAAGCCCTGGAGTTCAAGGGAGGCTACTATCAGCTGGTCATCACTGCCGCTGATGAGAATGATGCCACTGTTTACCAAGTCAGAGCAACCAACTCCTCAGGATCCATCTCTGCAACAGCCAACCTGGAGGTGGAAGGTAATTGTGTACTTTTGGTATTGCAGAATCCTTTGTAGGTGTGATCCTCTGATATACTTATTGATAAATATCAAACTAATTTTGTTTTTAATAATTTTTAATTTCAGTTCCTGCCAAGATCCACCTGCCCAAGGAACTGCAGGGAATGGGAGCAGTCCACGCTGTCCGTGGGGATCGCATTACCATCAAGATTCCCATCTCTGGCAAGCCTGAGCCTGCAATTACATGGCAGAAGGGTCAGGAGATCCTCTCCAACTCTCCTTATCACCAAGTCATCACCACCAGATCTTTCACCTCCCTTGTCTTCCAGAAGGGAATGCAGAGGAAGGATACAGGCTACTACATTATTACTGCAAAGAACAGGTTCGGAACAGACAAGCAAACCATTGAGGTTAATGTGGCTGACATACCCGAAGCTCCAAAGAATCTCGTTGTCAGCGACATTGCTCGGGACTCCATCACCTTTACTTGGGAGCCTCCTGCCAGTGATGGTGGAAGCAACATCATTAACTACATTTTAGAGAAGTGTCCAACTACCGGTGACAGATGGATCCGAGCTGGACAGACTACCGACTGCAGCATTACCATCATCAACATATTTGGAAAGACCAAGTACCAGTTCCGGGTCATTGCTGAAAATGAGTTTGGCCTGAGCCCTCCATCTCAGCCCACTGAGCCCATTACAACAAAGGAAGACAAGTCTGTTATTAGGAACTACGATGAGGAAGTGGATGAAACCAGAGAGATCACCAAGGAGGAGGCTCTGTTCTACAAGGTGAAGGAGCTGTCATCCAAGTACATCATCTCTGAGGATCTTGCTCGCTGCCAGTTTGGAGTGGTCCATCGCTGCACAGAAATTGCCACAAAGAAGACCTTCATGGCCAAGTTTATAAAGGTCAAAGGAACTGACCGTGAGTTGGTTCTCAGGGAAATTGAGGCCCTCAACGTAGCAAGGCACAAGAATATAATTTACCTACATGAATACTTTGAAAGCATGGAGGAGATGATCCTGATATTTGAATTCATTTCTGGAGTTGACATCTTTGAGCGCCTTGGCACCTGCAACTTTGAGCTTACAGAGCAGGAGATTGTCCGTTACCTGAGACAAGTCTGCTCTGCCCTCAAGTTCTTGCATAGCCACAACTTTGGCCATTTTGACATCCGCCCAGACAATATTGTCTACACCACAAGGAGAAGCACCAACATAAAGATTATTGAGATGGGCCAGTCTAGGCTGCTGGTGCCAGGAGAAAACATCAGAATGCTGTTCTCAGCTCCAGAGTACTGCGCCCCTGAGATCCACCGTCACGACCTGGTCACAACTGCCACTGATATGTGGTCTGTTGGTGTGCTGGCCTACGTTCTCCTCAGTGGCCTTAATCCATTTGCTGCTGAGTCTACTACAAAGATGATTGAGAACATCTCTAACTGTGAGTATGTCTTTGACAGTGAAGCATTCAAGGACATCAGCCTTGAGGCTATGGACTTTGTGGACAGGCTTCTAGTCAAGGACAGGAAGCTCCGTATGACAGCTCATGAAGCTCTGGAGCACCCATGGCTCAAGACAAAGATTGAGCACATCAGCAACAAGATCATAAAGACACTGAGACACAGAAGATACTACCAAACTCTGGTTAAGAGGACAGACACTATTGTGTCAGCAGCTCGTGTGGCCTATGGTGGCGCATTCAAGAACCAGAGAGGATTGGCTGTGGGTAAAGTTAAGGTAGGAACTGAGTACCGTGGCCTCCGTGCTGGTCCAGTCATGCATGGCTCAGCTGAGGAAGGTGGCCATGTCAGATTCACTTGCAGCATCACCAACTATGACAAGAGTACACAGGTGTCATGGTTCTTTGGTAACCGCCAGCTACACCCAAGCCCTAAGTATGAAATCACTTACAGTAATGGTTTTGCCAGCATGTATGTCAAGGACATTGAAGATGGTGATGATGGCGTGTACAGATGCAAGGTGGTAAGTGATGATGGAGAGGACAGTGCCTATGGAGAGCTCTTTGTTGAGACAGTGAGGAGCATCAGAGAGCACTATGTCAGCCGCACCATTAAGAAACTGAGGAGAAGAGTCGACAGGACGAAGCTCCTGCAGAGACCACCAGAGTTCACATTGCCTCTCTACAATCGCACTGCTTACATTGGAGAAGATGTCCGCTTTGGTGTCACTATTACAGTGCACCCAGAGCCTCATGTAACATGGCTCAAGAATGGAGAGAGGATTAAACCAGGTGATGATGACAGCAAGTACACATTCACAAGTGATAAGGGTCTATATCAACTGATGATCCACAACCTGGACATGAATGATGATGCAGAGTACACTGTCATGGCCCACAACAAGTTTGGAGAAGACAGCTGCAAGGCCCATCTCACTGTGACACCTCATCCTGTGACAGAGGAAACCATGAGGCCCATGTTCAAACGTCTCCTGGCTAATGTTGATTGTGTTGAAGGAGACAGTGTCCGCTTTGAGCTCAGAGTCTCAGGAATCCCAACTCCTACTCTGAAATGGGAGAAGGACAGTCATCTACTACAGTTTGGCCCCAAGGTTGTGGTCATACAAGAGGATGTTGACTACCATGTCCTGCATATCAGAGAGACTCTGCTTGAGGACTCTGGCGTGTACAAGGTGACTGCAACCAACTCTGCTGGCTCTGCAAACTGCCAGGCTACGCTGAAGGTGGACCGCCTCACCTACACCAGGAGAGAGTACAAGAGTGAGGAAGAGAAATACAGACATGTACAGAAACAAATTGAGAAGACTAACAAGATGGCTCAGCAAATTGTTGCCACTGAAGAGCTTGTGCCCCTGAACCCCACAGCCCAGGAGGCTCTCAAATTTGCTGCAGAAGTTTACAAGCCTGCAGTGAGCACCAAGAATGTTGAGGGCGAATTCAACATCACAGAGGAGAAGTCTGAGACCAAGAAACTAGAGGAGGAGAGGAGGATCTTCATGCCATATGAGATACCTGAGCCTGTGGTTCATGATCCCAGAGTTCTGGATGAAGACAAAGCTATCAAACAGTTTGTGCCCCTTTCTGACATGAAGTGGTACAGAAAGCTGAGAGACCAGTATGAGATTCCAGAGAGGATGGAAAGGATCGTACACAGGAGGCAGAGACGAATTCGCTTGTCCAGGTGGGAGCAGTTCTATGTAATGCCCCTCCCTAGAATCACAGACCAGTACAGGCCTAGATGGCGTATTCCAAAACTCACTCTGGATGATCTGGAGACTGTTAGGCCAGCCCGCCGTTCACCCTCTCCTGAGTCCGAGATTTCCTTCAGATCCAGAAGGAGATCTCTGGGAGACCTCAGTGATGAGGAGTTGCTGATGCCTGTAGATGACTACCTTTCCATGAGGAGAACAGAGGAGGAAAAAATGATGCTGGAAGATGAATTAGAGCTCGGCTTTTCTGCCTCTCCTGCTGGCAGCCCAGTCCGCATGGAGAGCCATGCCATGGAGCGTGAGGAGAGGAGGCAGGAAATGAGGCAAGAGGCTGTCGAAGTTGCTGAGACAAAGAAGAAACGCACAATTTCTCAGTATATGAGGAGGAGAAGGTCACTGTCTCCCACATACATTGAGCTCATGCGTCCAGTTGCAGAGCTGATTAGACCACCACGCGCCAGGCCTCCTGTAGAAGTGGAGAGAGAGATTGTAGGGAGGAGGTCCCCCACCCCCGAGAGGACCCGTCCACGCTCTCCCAGCCCCATCAGGTCTGTTGAGAGGTCATCCCGCTCCTCCTCCAAGTTTGAGCGGTCTGCCCGTTTTGACATCATGTCCCGCTACGAGGCCAGAAAGGCTGCTCTAAAGTCTGAGAGGAAATATCAGGTGGTTAGTCAGACGCCTTTCAGTCTGGACCATGCTCCTCGTGTGACTGTCAGGATGCGCTCTCATCGCATTCCAGTTGGCCAAGACACCAAATTCACCCTGAACATCCAAGCCAAACCAGAAGCCGAGGTCAAATGGCTCCACAATGGAAGTGAAATCTCTGAGAGCAGTGAGAAATACATCTTCATAAACATGAGTGGTGTTTTGTCCATCACTATTCTGGACTGCCAGGAGGAGGACAGTGGCACATACCGTTGTGTATGCTCCAACGCCAAGGGAGAGGCTTCCGACTATGCCACCCTAGATGTCTCAGGTGGTGGCTACACCACCTTCTCCTCTCGCCGCAAGGATGAGGATGCTCCCAAGGCTCATGTCCCTGAAGTAACTCGAGTTGACCACTATCACATCACCCACTTCAAAGCTGGCTACGCTTCCCAGACCCACTTTGAGGTGGAAGAGAGCAAGTCTAAGCTAACTGAGATTCATGAGGATGTGACACGAGAACGATACGCTGCCTCCTCTGAGAGGTACTCTTCAGCTGAGAGGTATGACTCATCTGTCAAGTACGCCTCTGCTGAGTACCTGTCATCAAGTTCATCCTATTCATCTGACAAGTTTTCACTGACTGGGAAACACGTTACAACTGAATCACAGCTGAAGCCATCTTCAGCTGCTGTTGCTGAGGAAGTTGCTGTCCAGGTGAAGCCTTCACTTCCTGCCAGAATCCTCACAAAGCCCCAGTCTGTGACAGTTGCAGAGGGAGAAACAGCCAGATTCTCCTGTGATATTGATGGTGAACCTGCACCCACTGTGACCTGGATGCACGAGAGCAGAACCATTGTCTCATCTCGCAATGTTCTGGTCACCACCACTCAGTATAAATCCAGCCTGGAGATCTCCTCTGTGACAACCTCCAATGAAGGCAGCTATACCGTGGTGGTTGAGAACTCAGCAGGCAGACAAGAGGCTCATTTCACCTTGATAATCCGCAGACCAGTTCCCAAAGAGGAGGTCAAGACTGTCAAATCTCCTGAGCCATCTGTGAAGTCACCCACTCCCAGTGTAAGGTCACCAGAGCCTTCAGTCACATCACCTGCTCCCTCTGTTACTTCACCTGTCCCCAGTGTAAAGTCACCAGAACCCAGTGTGAAGTCTCCCGAGCCTTCAATTAAATCACCAGCTCCAAGTGTGAAATCACCCACGCCAAGTGTGAAGTCACCTACACCGACCGTGAAATCTCCTGAACCAGAGGGAATCAAATCTCCGGGCATCAAGTCTCCAGAGCCATCCGCACCCTCACCAGCACAGAGCGTAAAATCACCAGCTCCAAGTGTAAAATCTCCTGAACCAGAGGGGGCGAAGACACCACGTGGAATAAAATCTCCCGAACCCAGACTCAAATCACCTGAACCTGAAGTAAAAACACCTCGGGGTATCAGATCTCCAGAACCAGCAGGAATCAAAACACCAAAAGGAATCAAGTCCCCAGAACCTGCTGGAATCAAAACACCGAAAG
The DNA here is from genome assembly GCA_008933995.1 of Datnioides undecimradiatus. Lineage (NCBI taxonomy): Eukaryota > Metazoa > Chordata > Actinopteri > Lobotiformes > Datnioididae > Datnioides > Datnioides undecimradiatus. The sequence goes on from WARS01000036.1 coordinate 21,636,168, forward strand.
GCATCAAGTCTCCAGAACCTTCAGGCCTCAAGTCACCAAGAGCCCTTAAGTCCCCTGAGCCGGAGGGAATCAAATCACCACCTAGGGTGAAGTCTCCTCCTCCCATCATGTCCCCTAAGAGGGTTGTGTCTCCACCCACCGTCAAATCCCCAATCCCGAAACCTCCCAAGGTCCTGAGTCAGCTGACAGCCGAGGCCTATGAGGGCTCCGTGAGGATGTCCTGTGTCTGCGAGAGCAGCGTCAAGGAGGTGGTATGGTACGTCAAAGGGAGGAGGCTTTCGCAGAGCAGCCGCTTTGAGATGCACTACTCTGAGGGCTCCTGCAGCCTTCTGATCCACGACCTGGCAGACAGTGATCAGGGAGAGTACATCTGTGAGATGACATCAGAGGGAGGAGTATCCAAATCCTCCTTCTCCTTCACCGGACAGGTGTTTCAGTCTCTGCGCATGAAGGTCACTGCTTACCGTGAGCAGCAACTGGCACTTAAAGGTGAATATCTTTCGGGTACCCATGTAGATTTAGTCCAGTTTCATGCCAGTTAAAAGAAAATCTGACACAGCCTAAACTTTCTATCTCTTCCCTCATCAGGATCAATGATGATGAGTCACAAGGAGTCATCATCGTCCATGAGCTCATCCACGATGATGAAAAAGGAAATGCACACGATGGAGGAGTCGTCCTCCTTCTCTTCCTCCGCCCAGCAGGCAATGATGTCATCCATGATGGAGTCTAGCTCCTTCAGCAGCATGGCAGCTGAGATGAAGTTTGAGACCATGTCCATGTCCAGCATGTCCTCCGTGACCTCTGAGGCGTACGCCATGAGCTCCAGCAGTCTCACTGAGATGTCATCCCACATGGAGGGATCCTCATTCAGATCAATTGGTAAGACGTAATCGATAATGAAATCATAAACTCTACAATGAGTTCCTTTTATAAAACCCCTTTTTGTACCTTACTTTAAAAATTCTCACTGGTCGCTAAAACTACGCTGTGGTTTCCAGGTTCGGCTCCCAGGATCGAGGCTCTGCCAGAAGACATCAGCATCGAGCCGGGAAAAATCCTGACGGTTGCCTGCGCCTTCTCCGGCGACGCCAAACACATCGAGTGGTCTCGCAGCGGCAAAACCATCGAGGTGACTGCCGGTGGACGCTTCCACATCGAGACCACAGAGGACCTGACCACCCTCATCATCACTGGGGTGAAGGAGGAAGACGCTGGAACCTACACCCTCAAACTATCCAACGAGCTCGGATCAGACACAGCGACTGTTCACATTAGCATTCGATCAGTGTAAAAAAAAAAAAATCTAATCTTCCAATCTTCCCCTTTTCCCTACTTCCATGCCTTTTTATTTATTAATTGAGCGAAATAATCTACGTGATAAAGATCTGGATTTCTGTTCTTGTAAATATGAACTATTTTTGTACCAATCTTGACATTAATTTATGCCAAACTAGACTAAAGTCTACAGTTGTTATAAAATGTGCCATATTGGATAACTATGACTTAGGATTTTTGATCCATTTTTCTGTGACATGTACATAATGTATATAGCCGAATTTAACGGTTATGGGAAATGTATGCATTGTTATTTATGACAATAATATTAACTGAAACAAAATGAAACTAAATGTGGTTTAACAGGAGAAAGTTTCCTTAGGAACGAATACCCTGTCAAACTGAGAAACTAAACTCTGTGCCTCAACGATAAGTTGAAGTCTTAAGATTGCCTCAACAGGTAGAGAGGCTCCCTGTTGATGTTTACTCAATCAGAGACAGAACTATGAATGCACTGCCGGAGAGCGAGAGCAGTGCTGATGCATTGTAAATGAGAGTGCGAGATCCTGAGTGCTGTTTGCATCTACCCTCATGTAAGCAGGACGACTGGACCTCGCACTCTGACTGATTATGTCATACCGCCATTTCGATGACATGCTCACAGTGCGAGCGGCCTGCACTCCCTGAGCACAAGTGTTTTATTTGTTTTGTGCTCTGCTTCTGGCAAACGACCGCTGGCTCGACTCTTTCAGCTGTACCATCAACCTGGCCAATCGACACTGAGGAAGAGTCCGTCCTATGCTTGTTTGCAGAGGCAGAGCTGTCTCTTGGAGGTCTGCTGTGTGTTTGTGTGTTAGCTTTTAGAACCTGTCAGTCAAGCTGGGCGCCGCCAAGCAGGCGCACTGCAGCCGAAACCAACCACCGCTGCGTTCGATGAGGACGGAAAATGAAATCGTGCCGCTCAGCACTTTGATTTGATTGAAGTTGGAGTTGTTAGCCTTGAGTATTTCCGCAGCCTCCTTGAGTTTTTCTCCAATTATTGATTTAATAAAGCATGATTATCAGCACTACAGAGCGTCTCTGCTGTCGTCTGTGTGTCCATTTCATTTTTGTATGATTCTGTTTTAAACATCAGATCATAAAAACTCTACATTGACGACTGTTTGTTTCCAGTCTTATCTGAATATCACATAAAATATATATTCTGTGCATCTTTACTGAGGCCGTCTGGTGTGAACACTGAATTAAATACACAAAACGTTCACGTGCATCATCACATCATGATACTATTCAATTCAATTCAATTCAATTCAATTCAATTCAATTTTACTTATATAGCACCAATTCACAACCAAGGTCATCTCAGGGCACTTTACAAACAGAGCGGGTCTAGACCACACTCATTACTGTTAGTTACACCCAACAGTTCCACCATGAGCAAGCACTTGGCAACAGTGGCAAAGAAAAACTTCCTTTTAACAGGCAGAAACCTAGGGCAGATTCTGGATCAGGGTGGACGGACATCTGCCCTGACCGGTTGGGGGGAAAGAGAGAGAGAGAGAGAGAGAGACAGGAGGGGCAATAGAGAGAGACAGGAGGAGAGAGAGAGAGATACAGGAGTACATAACTAGATGAAAACTGACAAAATAGTAGAACAACAGAATCCTAACTATGGCAACTATTTGCACACACACACACACACACACACACACACACACACACACACACACACACACACGTTACATTAGGACCGTCGTGGACATGATGCATTCACTGACTCTCACTCTAAATTGCAGCAGTGTGACAGTGCATCGTGTCACAGAGATGGCTCATTCTGCCATGAAATGGATTTAAATTATATAAATGTGTCATTAACTGTGCACAAATATAGGCAAAATGCATTAAACACACCAAACATGTCTGAAGAGCCTGCAATGTGCAGCGGTGGCCTGAGGGTGTTGCTGTCTTCACTGTGGAGCAGGAAGCTGTCGATGTTCAACCTGCAGAGAGGAACAGGTGTAACAGCACAGCTTGGTCCTGTTCAGGTACTTTAATACTAACGGGTTAAAAGGTAAAAGTGCAGTGGTTTATTTAATTTTTATGTAAAGTATGCTAACAGGAAACTGTTCTCAGATCTGTTGAGGTTAAAGGCTCAGCAGAGAAACTGTGTCTCTGAGGTCATTTGATGTCCTACAGGAGACATTTTGTGTCACTTGTGCTCTTTTTATGACTTTTAGTAAAACACGTGGTGTCTCTTAGTGTTTTATGTCTGGGAACATCAGATGTCTTTAAAGCAGCTTTTATTACTGTCTTATCTGTTTTCTGAAACTGAATCTGAGAATGTTTTAATGTCTCATGGTCATTTCATTTCATGTCTCTGAGAATATTGTGTGATACTCTATGGGCTTGTAATGTCTCTGAGATCATTTGATGTATTGTGGACATTTTGTGTCTCTTTAAGGACATTTTATTTCTTTTGAAAGACATTTTATGACTCTCTGCCTGTTTTATTTCTGTTTGAAGTTGTGAGTTTAAATCTTTCAGAAGACATTTTGATTATTATTATTTTTTACTTTATACTTTATTTTATACTTTGTGCCTTTTTCAGCCTTTTTGAGAACATTTGTGTCTTTAAAGGAACATTTTGTGACAATTTGGGTCATTTTACATCTTTCTGAGGATGTTTCATGTCTGTTTCTGTCGCACTGAGGATGTTTTATGGTTTTTGAGAGACATATTATTTGTGGTCTTTTCATGTCTCTTTAATGCCGTTTAATGTGTCTTCGTATTCCTTTGCACGTGTTTGTGCTTGTTTTATTTGTTTTTGGTCGTCTGTCCCCAAACATCACCCTGTAACTTTGGCAAACAGGGGCACTGTGGGTGGGTCAGGGTCCTGCACCTGTCAGACTTTGTCCCTGCTCATATTCAAAAACCAATAACGTGTGTAGGAAGCAACAAGAGTTACTTTATGCTTTAACAACATCAGCATCCTGTGCAACACGTCCAGACCTCAGGCGGACAACATGCAGTGTGCAGCGATGGCCACAAGGTGTCACTGTCACCACGGTGTAAAACAGCTGGACGGAGCTGAAGAAGAGCTGCTGACCTCCTTCACCTGCTCGCCCAACATCAACAGCTGCACCTTCAGGTATTAATACAATAATTAAAAACAACATGAGACAAAATGATTCCAGTGTCTCATCCTCAACTGTCTCAAATCAAACATTAAAACATTGTTTGTCCGGAACACGTCAGCAAAGATCCAAATTACTCTGGTTTAAACAGTGGTTCCAGCTGTTCACCTCAGCATTTCACTTCAACGACAAAACAAAACAACAAAATGAAAAATGAATTTTGTTTTTTTGACACCAAAAACAGAAAAATGAGTTCAGTTTCAGTTGATGAGTTCAGTGAGTTTCAGTTTTGTTCTGAGTCGAGGGAAAATGACTGATAACGTCACTGTCGCCTGTTTTCTCTCCTCACCCACGGGTTGAGGGTTTAGTCTCGTGTTGCAGGTGAGGTGGACCGCTGCTTCCTCCCACCTCCACTGCTGACCAGACACAGGTTGCTAAGCAACTGTTGTGTGTGTCGTTCTATTGTCTTCATGACACAACAGCACAGTGGTTATTAATTATAACCTGAGTTCTCAGTGAATCAGTTGTATTACAGATTCTCAGGCTTCATCTGAGCAGCTGTTGAGTCTTTAAATGCTGGAGATTAGTCAACAACAAATCACATTTAATTTTTTCTCTTTTTAAACTAATTAATTCAGACGAACGTCCCAGAGTTCAGTCTGCTCTGTTTCCCCACAATCACAAAAACAAACATGTTTTACTGTAAAGCTCCTGCAGGTAAATCCACAAATCCTCCTCAGGCGAGGCTGATGCGTCAACACCTGCTGTTATATCATGTGTTTGTTAATGTGCAACAGCCGAACAGCAACATTTCAGTCTCGCCGCAACAAAAAAGACGTTTCCTCAGTTTTTATCACCAAAGATTGATTTTCAGCTCATCATCGTCTCAAAATCCAAACTGAAGCATTGAAACAAGTTAAAATCATGTTTGATCCATTAACTCAGACACTTCCTGTCAGAGAACCAGTTCAAACCTTCACAGATGAGGTTGGTTCATTGGTTTCCTGCATGAGGAGTGATGATGTCAGAGTGAATAAACCAGTCAGAGGCAGAGGAGGGTGGGTCATACATTGTCTTCCTGTTCTGCTGGGTTTCCTCAAATAAAGTGTAGAATTGATCACATTTAACTAATGAATGAATGGAGAGATGAAGCAAACTGTGTGGATGTTGTATTGTCCAGACGCTGCCGACAGCTCTGACTGAAGACGATGACCACGACTCACCAAACCCAGAAATGACCCTAACGGACTGACCTGCAACTACAAATACAATTTAAATGAATTATAGACAAGCTCATGATTGATGTGACATCATCAACGTCACAGGTGCAGGTGTTACCTGCTCAGGTGCAACACTCCAGTCACAGGTGAGTCACACCCACTGGACCATGAAGACAAACTGAGCAGCCAGAGCAGCGCAGTCTTGCATCAGCACACCTCCCTCCATCAGATCAGCTGCTGCACACACACGCACACACACAGACACATACACACACACATCTGGGAATTGTGCTCAGATGTAGGCCAGCCAAAGATTCCTGAGGAACTCGCAGCCGAGCTCTGGGTTTTGAGGCCGGACATTCATCATGACAATGAGGTCAGACAACTTGTGTGTGTGTGTGTGTGTGTGTGTGAGAGTGTGAGAAAAGTTGTTTTTTTTTAATTTTTCACCTGAATTAAAACAATTTTTATACCTTTGCTTAAAAAAGATCTGAACCCCCCTTCCAGCGCCGCTGCATGAGCAGACTTTGTTGAAAACACTGTTTGTTGTGTTTGTTGTTTGTCGCCTGGTTTTCTGTCTCCCAACACGTCAGAGCTGCAGCCCCCTGAGCGTCCACCAGAGGCTCCAGCAGCGAGTCAGTCCCCATAGACCCCCATGTTAAAATGCAGCAGTAAACATGTTTACAGCCTGGTACAAACAACGGTTTGGTCTCTGCAGCTAGTTTCCCCGTTCATGACGACTGTACGGGCTGAATTTATATAGAACTCACTCCTTTAAATCAGATTAACACCTGAAGTTATGCAGAATGAAGGGGCGGGGCTTCTTTGACTGACAGCTGTCCACCAGCTGTCTGCTGTGTTTCAGCAACCATGCATCACTTGGCTCCGCCTCACCGCCGCCCACCTGACACCTCTGTGACCATTGTTTCGATCAGCCGAGAGTTAGGCGACATTACGCTCTGCCAAGATGGCCGACGTCCTGATCCACCACACACTGAGCTTTTGCAGGAACCTCTGGGTGACATCACCCTGGCTCCACCCATGTTTTCCATAAAGTCTATGGCGTCTCAGCTCCGTCTGCTGGGACTGACTCTAGTGGCGACTCCAGGAAGTGCAGGTTTCGCCACATTAGCCACATTAGCTTCAGGTGTCAGCCTGTGGTGATGGCACAGCACATGCTCAAGCTAACATCCTAGCAGGACCATCGCTCAGTGAGACAACACAGCTTGGACGCACCATTTGATGCCACATGCAGCCGTCAACCAGCGGCAGTGGCACACGTACGATTTCACACCAGAGATTTCTCACAGTAAGGGCTGCCAGGTGAAATGACAAGCGAGGCGTCAGTGATGAGAGGTGACAGAGGCGGCGGGGGTATGAAGGAGCGTCTCGACACCGCCGCCGACAAAGAGAACACAAAGCGCCGTGGCTAATTACAGCCGCCGTCAGACGGGCTTCATTAGAGATGTAGCACGGCTAATGGAGGTGCTGCTCCCTCTGCCTCCTCACAAAGCTGCCGCTCACATTATTTATAGACCAGCCACACACACAGACACACACACACACACACACACACACACACACACACACACACACACTCATCCTCATTGAGATGTGGAGCAAGTGGTTTTCTTGGCTGGGAGACAGTTGGCTGTGGAGCTGGTTTTCTTCTTCTTCTCTGAAAACAGGAGGATTTAGAAATAACACACACACACACACACACACACTGTTTCAGCTGTCAGGTGTCATGTGTGTAACATGTTGTGTGTAACGAGTAACCACAGAGTTACTGTGAGTCAGAGTTGGACGTTAAATCACAGCTGCAGCTGATTTTATGTATTTTATAACAAATCATATTATTAATTAGATTTTTGCTTGTTAGATCAACGGTGAAGTTGTTGTGTGCAGTTACCACGGTTACAGGCGATGCTAATTAAGGTGTCTAAGTCTCCGACGGACTGGCTCTCTGCAGTAAATCAGGTTCTTGTGATAAACTCAGAGCCACGTAGTTGCACTCTGTCATTCCTGCTAACCACAGCATTAGCATTAGCATTAGCACAGCTAGCTGCTTTCTCCTGTGCAGAGCAGCTAACAAGCTAAAGCTAAAGCTTCGTCAGGTCGGTCAGCTAATCAATAAACTGATTAATAGATATTTATAAGTGACTCTGCAGGATGATCAGTGATTTAGTTCCTTTCACATCATTTTGATTTTATTTGTTGATGAAAAACCTACGGGTGTTTTTTTATGATATGTAAACAAACAGTGAAAATGATTTGTGACCAATAATGAAAATATAAACAGGAGAAACACATTTAATGATAAAACCAAGGACAAACTCAGAATAAGAAGGAACATTCATATTAAAGGGAAATCAATCGATCAGAGTGATATCTGTGTTTTAGTGTTTGTTATCGATCACACTTTGAACAACGTTTTGTTTATCTGTAAATAATATTCTGCCCGTCCTGCAGCGAGGCAACGGGGGACCTGCAGATAATTACCAGCCCGGGGAATTGGCACCCGGTGCCGGCGGCTCCATCCTCAGTAATTTCTGCCTGCGTTTGATGTTTCCTTCAGACGCACAGCGAGAGATGGGGGACGGACCGGGGGGAGATAAACAGGGGAGGAGGGGCTGCAGGAAAGAGATAGAGGACAGGAACACTGAGGAGGAACAAGTGGGACGGATTTAAAACAGAGAGAGAAGCAGGAACTGTGTTTCCACTAATCCTGCTGTTGGCGGTTTGCGTTTCGGTGTTGGCGGCGCGGCATGATGTGTTGAACAATGTGTCGACTTTCATCCTGAGAGAAACACAGTTGTAATGATGAATAAGAACGGGTGTAAGTCGGCCATTGTTCCTGCTGCAGGTGGATTTCACTACCAGCACACGAGTCTCAGTGGCAACGTTTTCATGGAAACTGATGTTAAACGCACCGCGTGACCTTCAGGTTCATTGGTACGGATGTTTAACTTCAGCTTCATCAGACTTTACATAACGAGTTGCCTGTCAAGCGTCAGTCAATGTTAACTGACCTCATTTTGTCTTTTGCTCCATTTCCTGTTTTATCTTTGAACTTCTTAAGTCGCCTTAAAGTCAACAGCGTCTCTGATTGGTTCAAACAGCCTGTGACACATTATCTGCGATATCAACAAGCTGCCACCATAGCCCGTTCACCCTGCCGCAAACTGCCGAGCAGTACAGCAGTAACCGCTGCTGTGGCACCAGGCCACAACACTGATAGTCACATCCTGCACACCAGTGTGGGCGTATCTCCGTATATAAATATAAGCCAGTGATTCTGTTCTGAAGTTAAATATTAATGTAAACATCGTCAGTGTGCTGCGCAGCGCGACAGGACTGTTCCTGCCACAGCAGCAGGTCAAACACACAAAACACTGCTCACACAGTTTTCTATGAACATTAGCAGCTCACTCAGAAGAACAGGGTCCAAACGACACCAGCTGGAGTGAGAAGGAGGCCGAGGAGCGAGAGGAGCGTGCGTGGACTCCAAGCTAATGGAGACATGACCGCTGCTGACAGCCTCCTGCTCCTCCTGCCGCTTCTCCACCTCCTCCTCCACCTCTCTTGCTCCTCCTCCTCCTGCTGCTCCTCTTCCTGGTCCTGGTCTGAAGCTTTGCCACACACGGTGAAACCATTAGACAGGGCGCTCCTCTCTGATGGGACACGTCCTGCTGGTTACTGCTGACAGCAAACACAAACAGCTTTGTTTGGATGCGACGCTGCTTTAATTCGGTGTCAGAAGGTCAAAGTGAGGAAATGATGGATTTCACTCTGCTGATGTGTTTATCACTGACGCAATTACGAACAATAAGGAGACGTCATCTCACATTAGTACAGTCATTATCAGGGACTGGGAGACAGTAAATCAGGCCAGACAGTGGAAAACACTGAGTGCTGCATGTTTATTCATGATAATTTGACTTAATAACGTTTTTCCTCCCGATCGGCAGCTGAACCGCTGATGCTGACCGATTCAGCGCAGAGACCAGGGTGAGACTCGCTGTGATGTCAGAGGACGCTCAGCTGCAGCCGCTTCACTTTATGCACCGTTCGCAGCAGGACTATACAAACTGAGCTTGGCCTCATGTGGGACTCCTTTTCCTGTCATGTGACCGCACATCAGCGCACTGACCAAATATGTTTTTACTGGATTTCTTTTGCTTCTGCCATTTTATTTTATATATATTAGCATTAGCAGCATTAGCATTTTGTTTTCCAAGAGCCTGCAGGTCATGTGACCAGCCTGTAGGTCACCTCTTTCCCATCCTTGCTGCTCCTTGTCCTCAGTTTTCCCATCATGCTCTGGGCCCTGTGCTCCTGTGCGTCTGTGTCTGCCTCAAAAACTGAAATTGATTTTTTTTCACGGCGCCTTGGAAACGGACCTGGCGTTCGCTCGTCCCCGTCAAACCAGGAAAACTGCACCGTCAGCAGATTGCCGTCCCTGCACATTCATGAATGTCACGTCGCGCCTCGAGACAAACGCGCTCTGTCTGTGAACTTTGCACGAAATCACACAACCCCTGACATTTACATCACGCTCAGCCTTGACACGTTATACAGGAGGGAGGGTGGCGAGGACGCGGAGCTTCTGCAGCAGAGCACGAATACAGAGTCGCTGGATCCTCGGTGCAGAGAACAGTCAGACTGCAGGTTCAGCTGAGACTGTGTTTGACAGAGTGAAGCTCTGTCCTAGATTCACACACACACACAGGCACACGCATACACACTTCTACATCTATCTTTATAGGGACCAGTCACTGACAAAACACACAACTGAAGCCATTTAAACATGATGTCCTACACAGCAGGATACACACACACACACACACACACACACACACACACACACATTATCAAGATGTGTGTGTGTGTGTGTGTGTGTGTGTTACGCCTGTGTTACATCAGAAGAAGCTGCGAGCGGGTTGTGAGACGCCTTTTACATCATCCTGTGAGCTGGAATAACCAGCGTTACCCTGACCGGGTAAAAGTAATTGAGTAGAAGTAAAAGTAATCGAGTAGAAGTAAAAGTATGACACAGGTCAGAGGATAGCAGTATCTGCTGAAACTCGAGTAGTGAGTGAGTTAATAAACAATACTGATAATATTAAAATGATTCTTCTCAGTGACTTATCCTCACATCATCATCATCTTCCAATCACATCTGACTACAATAAACCGCATCAGGCTGCAGCAAACAATCGTGACGTGACAGCAGCTAATCTCACTAATCTCGGGTGTGGTCACCTGCAGGTTCACCAACATGCTCAGTAATGTTTTCAATGACACGTGAACACGGTCTGACACAATCTGCACTCATACACACACTTACTTATGCAGGAGCCGCTGCTAAGATTACTTGAGTTTACTTTACTTTCAGTCCGTGTGTCGTCACTGACACACCTGAAAACACTTAGCAGGTGCAGAACAAAGTCACGTGCTGCTGCTGACCAATAAAGTCGGAAGCGTCTCTGACCCGCCAGCATCACGTGGTGATAAGTCACATAATTAGTCGCATAATTAAACTGGTCACATGACGATGGGTGTGGTTTGCAGTGATGTAATCAGCGTTTACACTGTGGAAACAGATTCCTGGTGCTGTTCAAGTGTTCCTGGTTAAAACGAACATTTCAGAAATGAATTATGTTTTTATTAAGAAACCAAACTTTGTCCAGTAAAAAGTGAAACATTGGACACAAACAGCTGAATTACACCGAGGAAATCACAATAATTTATATAAATCATTTGGAACAAGTCACAACATATGTTTGGATGTTTACATGCACGTTATTATTGTCTGAACCCCAGAGTTACTGTGGCAACAGCTGCACTGAAGATGTGTGAACTGGCAGGTTCTCCATCCCAAACGTAAATATTGACGTTTACTGTCTCCAAATGTATTTTAATCCGGACTTTAAAGAATTAATTATTGATTTTATTCAGTTAAAGAGTTCATTCAGATGCAAAGTCTCTGATTTAAACCTCAGACTCTCCTGCTGTGGAGGAGCTTTGTTGTGAAATAACATCCAACAGGCGGCGTGTACAGCTCGTCTCTGCAGAGAAAAACTTTATTTAAATAAGAAAAACAGACAAACTTCATGGCAGCGCGATACAAAACCACGTAAATGTTGTCTGGACTGTGGAAAAACACAAAACATGACACAAACTGGACCAAACTGTGGCATCTCCTCGTCCTCATGCTTCATAAACTCTCGAACCTCAGAGGAAACAGATCGATCACGTTTCCCTCGGATTCAAATACAGCTGCAGGTTTTAGGCAGTGTGCTGCCTTCAGGGAACATTGTCTTTATGCTTCGTTTGTAAAACTCGACTTCGCTCTTTAATGCTTCATCCTCAGTTATTATTATTATTATTATTGTTGTTGTTGTTATTGTTATTACCAAACGTTTCTGCCGTCAAGATGTGAATTTCATCGTGTCAAGCCTGTTCTGTTTACACACCAACTCCAGAATTGTCATCTGTCATAACCTGACATTGTCCTGTGCTGATAAAGACCTTAAACCCATCACAGACGCTGAGATGTACTGCTGTTATTAGACACCTGAACTAACCACAGATACTTGACTGTCCTATTATTAGTGAAGACACCTGAATTCACCATAGATACTAAAATGTCCTACTGTTATTGCAGACAGTGAACTCAGCGCAGACGCTGGACTGTCCTGCTCTTAATCAAGGCAGTGAACTCACCGCTGTCACTCCACTGTGCTGCTGCTGTGAGTCAGTTCAGCGTGTAAACACTAACACTGGCTCGTGTGATGGCGGACCCCGCCACGCTCACTAACGGCTTCTGATCAGAGCGAATGACTGCAGGTCCTCTCCGCTGACGGCTGCACTTTCTCTCACAGAGAGTTGCAGCGTGTCCCTGAGGCGATCCGACTGCAGACTCTTCCTGATTGTTACTGGGTAGGTTCAGTGGCAGAGAGTGCAGCGTGACGTGCACCATGTGGGGTCCAGCCAGACGCGGTTGCAGCCCTGCCTCTGTTTGATTGACTTTATGAATTTAAGCTGTTTATTAAACTGCAGACGCTCTGAACAGGAAGTGTGCTGCACAGACTGCGACTGTGGTTCACCGTGTGCAGACACTACGTCTCCATTTCAGCATCGACTTTTCAGTAAAAGCCACTGTGATTGGCTGCCGATGAGTTCACCTGATGTACCAGCAGTGACGCTGACCCAGCAGCCTGAGTGAACGGCCTCTGTGCCTGGCTCGGTGACGGTTGGAGTCAGAGTTGGTGTGTGAACCTGTTTCTCATCGGGCCGGTCCGACCTATTCGTGGTCCAGACAGCGCAAACATCGATCTTACTTTGTTGATAAATGAGATGAAGTTTGTTGTGAAACTTGAAGAATCGACTTTGGTTTAACGTTTCCTTTCACTTCCTTTCACTTCTTAGTTTCTCGCTCCAGTGACAACCGAGAACCACGATTCAGTCCAGAGCGGATAGACGAGGGTCGGTTGGTGGACAGGGGGACGGCTGCAGGTCCTGGTACAGCTCACTGTGTCTGCGGTGATGCAGGTGAGATGCACCTGTCCGTCTCAGGTCTGTCAGGAAGTGAACTGTTTTGGGATCTTCTCAGTTCCACAGTTTCCAGTGTCTGCATCAGTGATCGCCATCGTCCGACACGCTGCTGCACGCAGCTTTGAGATGGGAGAACGCACACACGTGATGAAAGGTCCGAGGCATTGCGTGTTCAGCGTGTTTTCTGTGTGTGTGCGTTCTCCCTGCGTCACGCTGAACCGAGGCTGTCAAACCCGCAGAACTTCCATCTCTTCTCCAGAGTCGCTCCGACCCCACTCAGCTCCTGGCGGAACATGCTGGGCAGGCGGACCATCAGACGCTCGAGGTCCGTCGCCGTCACCTGCGACAGAGAGAGAGACAGGGAGAGAGAGACAGGCAGCAGTTAGAGGAAGCAACATTAAGCAAAGACTGGAGATGATGTGAGTACGGTGGCCCTGAAGGCTCACGTCATAGAACCAGTTTCATTTAACCATTTTTTATATTTGGCTGCATTGTTTGTTTGTTGTTGTCGTTGTTGTAAACTCAGTGAAGGTGTTTACTTTGTGTTTGTTTGTGTGTCTGTCGCTGCAGCACTCTGAGCTCTGCCAATAAAACCTGCTGTTAGACTTTTATTAAAACTTTATTGATCATCAGGTCGATGTTGACTTTCCCATCAGCCCCGGCTAATCTTTGTGTTTCCTGCTAATTAGCTAATGTTAGCATGCTAACATGCTAACCTGAGACGGTGAACAACGTGAACATTGCACCTGCTAAAATATTAGTTTTCTTTATCACAGAACTTCATTTCTTTACCTTGGAGTCGAGTCTCTGTATGTACGACCACAGATACTCCAGGTTCGCCCCGAACGGATGAACGTGCAGGAAGGTCGAGATGATGCCTGCACAGGAGACGTTAGTTAGAAAACTATAATGTTTACAGTCATTAAAGCTTCAACGATGTATATTTACTAGATATTTACTCACTCTGAACAACTCAACCAATATGCATGCTATATCAAACTGTATCCTGCACTAACACATAAACAACAAAGGGTTTCTGTCCTCTGGAAGGACAGGAAGTGGTTAGTTTGTATTGACAGCATTAAAGGTTTAAAAGAAACACATCAGAACACAGATTTGTAGTAAAATATGATAAAGAGACGGGACTAAAAATAAAGGCCTGTCTCTGATAAAGGCCTGTTCCTAATAATGCTGGGCCTAATACTAATATCCTGATTGTGGGTATGTTTTTGCTGTAATTACTTTTATTAATAGCAGCAAAATGAATATTGAGCAACATGCTGCGACTGAAACTGTGTCTCTGTGTGTGACTGAGTGACTTCTCTGCCTTACAGACACTTTTTACACCATTATGAAGCTTCAGCCCGAGCAGATCCAGTGTTTTCCATCAGTATTCAGGAGCGCTTTAAGGACACCGGCCTGTCGAGCTAATAAAGCCAGCAGAGAGGAGCTGACAGGGAGGCGCGAACAGAGGTTCAGCCAATCTGCATCCTCAGGAGGTGCTGCACGATAAACAAACTGCGGAGCGGCCGCCGTGAAAAACGCTGTCCGGGGCAGAAAACGCTCCTGAGCTGAGTTGATTACTACTGAGAGGTCCTGCAAAGGTAGGCAGTCATGCAGAGGGAGTGGAGGAGGTGGTGGAGGTGGGTGGGTGAGGCGGGAATGGAGTGGCGTCCCCTGGAGGACCCGGCACAGCCAATATTTACTTCCTTGATTTATGTGGCGAAACACTGGCAATTACAGACAGACCTAATTCAATTCCTTCCACCAGGCCTGCTCACATGGAACAGAGCCATCAGAGCAGGGCTGCAGGGTGTGTGTGCGTGTGTGTGTGTGTGTGCGTGTGTGTGTGCGTGTGTGTGTGTGTGTGTGTGTGTGTGTGTGTGTGTGTGCGTGTGCGTGTGTATGTGTGTGTGCGTGTGTGTGGGTGTGTTTAATGTCTAACTTCTACCAAGAAAAGCTCCAGTGAAGGGCGAGGGGAGAGAAGCAGCACATGTGTTTTCAACCAGAAGTCAGACTCTGAGGCTGCAGAGACGCTGATCGACTCAAATCGGCACAAAAAAGCCGATTAATGAAAAATAGGAAGACAGCAGCGTCGTTTTAGACATAAAGCAGAGATTTCAGCGTCTTAATGTTTAATATCAACTCTTTTCTCTGTTACTTGTAACTGTGATTATATCATTAATTTATTCATATTTATTAAAGTATAAATGCAGAAACATGATGCTGCAATTAACAAAGAGATGAGCTTTCTACTATTTCAGCTTCATTAACGCTTCAAACTGTCTCTGACGTCGTCGGGTCACAGCTCTGTCTGACTGAGTAAAGGTGATCAACCTACAAACGGAGCGCTGATCACATGACTTTACACATGCTGACATTAAATTAACATTAACTGTGACTGTTTCAGCCCTGAGATTTGTCTGCAGGTGAAAGCATCCACCAGCTGAACCATGATCAACCTGCAGCAATGAAAGGCAGGCAGGGTGTCAGGCAGCTCTCCCACCTCCACCCACAGTGGAGACTCCACCCCTGCATCTGTTTGTATCGGCATCCTCTCCGTCTGTGTGTGTGCATGTGTTGTTTCCATCAGCATCACATTCAATGCTTCCTGCAGCAGCAGCAGCAGCCTCAGCTCTGCAGGCAGGAAGACAGAGAGCCGGCTTCCCCTCTCCTTCATATCTGGATTTTCTCGCTGCCACTAAGAGAGATTAATGCCCCGCTGCTCCTCCTGCTCTCCACCCGCTGCTCCTCCTGCTCCGGACAAACACAACACATCAGTCTGAGCTTTTCTCAGAGCGGCCGCCTGCGCCGGGCACCGGCACTCAGACGGCACAGAGGGAGAAACAAAAGCATGTGAAATGAATTCAGGCTCCTGCTCAGAGTGAGACGTATGTTTGTGAGAGAGGAGGACGACAGGAAGAGAAACAACAAGGCAAGCGTCAGAGGCAGGCGAGCAGCTTAGGAGGCAGGCGAGGAGCTTAGGAGGCAGGCGAGGAGCGTCAGAGGCAGGCGAGGAGCGTCAGAGGCAGGCGAGGAGCTTCAGAGGCAGGCGAGGAGCGTCAGAGGCAGGCGAGGAGCTTCAGAGGCAGGCGAGGAGCTTCAGAGGCAGGCGAGGAACGTCAGAGGCAGGCGAGGAGCTTCAGAGGCAGGCGAGCAGCTTCAGAGGCAGGCGAGGAGCGTCAGAGGCAGGCGAGGAGCTTCAGAGGCAGGCGAGCAGCTTCAGAGGCAGGCGAGCAGCTTCAGAGGCAGGCGAGGAGGCTTTCAGTTTGTGTTTCAGTCGGTTTCACCTCACTCTGCCTGAAACAGTCTGAACCCCAGACGGCAGACACGGTGTAAGCATGACGCAAACCTGAAACGACTCAAGTGTCAAGTTCTGCACATCATGTCTGTTTGAGGGGGGGCGGGGGGGTCCGCTCATCTTTTGTTATGCTAACAAACCCAGCGAGGTCTCTGCACAAGGCGCCTGCACAGACGCTCTCTGCAAACGAAATGTGGTGTCATCTCAGCGAGCTCCAGTCACACACTTCATAATCCTGGTATGTGAGGAACCATCCAGCTGGAGCCGCGCGCCGGAGGAGTTCCTGGAAGCTGCAGCGTCTGGAGACAAAGAGCCGCGGGCGACGACCAGCATGCTCACACGTTCACGTCCGTTCAGGCGGACGCCAAATCAGTTTCACATCGTTCCTGAGGTGGAAACAGCCAAGCGGCGCCAGGACGAACAGACCAGCGATTCCCTGGACTGAATAATGGAGAGGCTCTAAATCAGAAACTCATGTTAACAAAGAGCCGGCGACAGCCTGTTAGCTGAGCAATAAAACATGATGAGGTGTTAAAACACGTGGAGGCAACAGAGAAGAAGAGGAGCTGTGAGGGCGTCACGTCACAGACTGAAACCAGGACTCATGAGCCTGAGTCCGAACTGGTCCGGTGTGGATCAGCTGCTGCACCTGTTCGTGCTTTGCTGTGTTTGGTGTTACTCAGACTGCTGTTTACACACAGTGAGGACAGTCCACTTCCTGGTCATGTGATTTTGCATCTTCTGCCGTGCTGGATGCACATCTGCAGGCGAACCAGCGGTCGCGGCCTCAGAGAAGGTAAAATCCATCCCAGGACGTTTAGTCTGAGCCAGAAACACGTGACTCTGAACAGTTATCAGGCCCAAACCCTGCGACATCCTGTTAAACCCTGTGTTTAATGTGCTTATTGTGTTAAACATCAACATCGCGACCTCTGACCTGCAACATTCACATATCAGGTGTAAAACAGTTCAACCGTCGGCCTGAAAGTTTGACTCTTTGCATTAACAGCTGCTGTTCTGCAGCTCCGCGCTCTGACTTACCCAGCAGCAGTGCCTCTTTCTCTGAGGCCACGCCCCCTCTCAAGGCCACCTCGCTCCTCCGGTCTCGGCTGTGGTACAGTGAGGGTACACACCCATTTATCCCCTGAGACAACACACACACACAATACACACACAAAACACACACACACAACACATACACAAAACAGACACACACAGAGGAAACATGTGAGTAGAAACCAGGAACTAACTGCTACTGAACCATTAGTCAATGAAATCAACTTTACTGATGAGTTAATTGATAAATGGGAAAAGGATCAATAACTAAATGAGAATATGATGCATCAGCATTAATGAACTCATAACTTCACACAGGTTCAGACAGTTTACTTGTACTTTGCTGATGATTCATCTGAACTGCAGCAGTTTCACGTTATTGTATTTGTTTTTTTACTAAAGCAACAGATCTGAGTCCTTCCTGCACGGAGCACTGAGTAACACTGCCATTAAATATAGATACTGAACATACGAACACATGCAGCAAAACACCCTTTAGTAAAAAGCATCATGTGCCTGTGCTCAGACGGGTTTCCAGGGTTTCCACAGCGAACACGGGTTCAGCTCAGGGTGGTTTGATGCTTCAGACTGCAGCGACTTCACAGTTCAGCAGCTTCGGGGTTAAAAGTCCACCTGCTGTAACTCAAGTGTGTGTGTTACATACGTGAGCGAGTTCTCTGAGAGTCAGTTAAGTGCTGTGGGACGCCGGCGGAGGACGCTGAGACTAAAATAACCTTGACTCTCTGACTAATGTGTCTCTCTGCAACATGCATCAACTCCGAACTCGCCCGCTGGACTGCATTTGACGTTTTTCGTGAAAAACGACCAGATGACCTGTTTTCATCAGCACGATGGACGGTTTTCATGCCAAGTGCTTTGTGACATTTGACCTGTTTTCAAACAAAGCGGAGGATTGTGGAGGATTAACGTTTGATTCATTTCAGGGTTTTAGTGATGATCTGTTGGTCTCAGTCGGTCAGTGCATCACTTTGCTGCAGGATGATATACCTCAACAGTTATTGGCTGGACTGACTCAAAGCTTGGTTCAGACAGTCATGTTCCCCAGAGGATGAACCCTGCTGACTTTGATAGTCCTCTGATTGTCCCTTTAGTGCCACCGTGAGGTTCAGATTCATGTGTTTGAGCGAAAGATCTCGACATCTGTTTGATCGATTCTCATATAACCTTGTGCGATTGTGTGCAGCATCATTACGGATTGAGAAGATACAGCGTTAGAGGAGCCCCATGATTGGACAGTGAGCAGTGACATCAACACAACACTTGTTTATCATCAGTTAAACTTTGTCCCCGATAACACAGAACAATAACAGCAGGGAACCAGTGGCTGCTGGGAGAAAAGACCAAGCACGTCCCTTAGCAGGCTGCTAGCTTAGCATGTTACAGACCCAACTGTTTGGACTGCTGAGTGCTAATGCTTGAATCCTACCAAGAAATGATGACGTCTCTCCTTCTGTGGACACACAGGGTTTACTCTCAGCTAACGAAAGCACGATTGTTGCTGCAGGCGATTAACAGGTTAAAACATGATAAAGAACATTATGTCCTATTTCTGCCAATAGACCCTCCCAAATCCTTCACACTGCACCTTTAATTATTCAGTCTGAGCTTTAATTCTGCTTAAATCTATAAAATATCATGGTACAACATTAGTTTTTCAGTGTTCAAGCATCAAGTAGCACAAATATGTTTATTTAAAAGGCAACCTTTTATATAAAATGGATGCTGTCTGCTGTGGAACTGTATTAAAACAGTTTCTCTTGACTGGATCTGCCCTCAAACACTTAAATCAGGCCTGTTGTGTTGTCGTGCTGCACAGTTTTTACCTTTTCATGCAGCTCTCCATTGGTTCCCTCCACAGCCTCCATGTTACTGCTGAGCAGCTGCAGAGACAACAGGACATTTGATCAGTCACAGTGAAACCCAGAACAAACTTCATGTGAGACAGAAGAGCATTTGTTTTCGAGGCTGTTGTTTTATAGATGGATCTGTTAGAGGAGAATAAAAACAGGCCCAGAGAGTCAATAATACACCGCGCAGTGTTTGTCTGTTTCATCTGCTCACCGCAGGAACACTCAGCTGATAAATGGAGAGGGACCTCGCAGCAGACATGACGGTGGACTCGTGCATGAGTCTGCAGCTGATCACATGATCTCAGTTTGCCTTCTTCAAGTCGTTTCTGCATCAACATCTGAGTCTTCAATTTGCAAATTCCACTCATGCCACTGTTTACTGCACAAAACACAGCTTCATACAGTTTCCTGATAGACAACTGCTGTTAGCTAGTTAGCTCAATTAACCGTACAGCTGGCAGTCTTGCTGACTAACACTAGAAGGAGCTTTAGACCACCTTCATCAAACTGGGAGTTTGGTTCCAGCAGTCTGCTAATAGGTCTGCTAGCTACGTGGCTAACTGAGTGGAGTTGTAAATAAGCCGCTGCATCTCACTGACACAGAGAAAGAAACTCGACACGTCACTTTTTCTCAGTTTCTATGCTGATGATGCCGAACTCTATCTGAACATCCAGTCCGACGAGCCAACCGGCTCTGCACAGAAAGTCTTCAACCTTTACGACCCTCAGCTGTGTCTGTCTGTAGATCAGTCAGTCCTTCTGTTTATCAGCACGTTCGTATCCAGCTCAGCTCTGAAGCCCAGTCAGCTACTAACATGGTCATTAACCTTTGTCATGTGACTTTGCAGCATCGGACATCAGACGGATCAGGTCCTGATCTGTCGCCCCACTGCGTGTCTACACTTCATCCACCTGCAAACCCTGTGACACCTCTGTTCTCTCCTGGATTTGCTGAGGCTTGGCCTGAACAGAAGCATCTGCTAAATGAGTGAACTGACAATCAGCAAATGGATTTAACGATGGTTGAACGTGTTCCTCAAAGAGGCAGCGCAGAGTTTGGATGTGAAAGCTCCCTCAGGGTTGATGTGAACATGCAGCACTTAAAGTGTAACTGCATCCTGAATCTGCCTGTTAATGATCAGAAACTGATCTGAGTTCAAAGTAAAAAGTTTGTAGTTTGCTTCTTCACAGAGAAGCAGCTCAGTCTGATGGGGAGTAGATGGATGGTACAAAAACTGTCTTTAGTCTTAAACCTGCTGCAGTGAAATTGGTTTCCCTGCTGAGTATTTTCCAAACACTGATGTTCTGCAGAGATATGGTCGAACTCTCTTCACCGTCTCCAGCTTTAAGCCGTCAATCAGCCGTCAAACTTTATGACAAACTGACAGCTGCTGCATCTCCACACATGCTGACATGCAGCGTTCCAGCAACAAATCACTCATCACGGAGCCTGACAACCATCTTATTAAACCCAAATCCCATAATGACAGAGAGCGCTCCCTCACCTTATACCAGATGTTTGCTATCAGCAGTTTCTGGGACACTTGATTTGACTCCAGACGTTTGAGCAGATCAGGTTTGGTTCGAGGCCACAGGGCGTTTTTGTAGATCCCAGCTTGGAAAAACAAACTCTCTCCCTGTTAATTTATGGCCCACGGGGGAAAACGTTAAAACCTGACACTGATTTGGACCCAAGTGCATTCTTCAGTCCAACATACAGTCTGTGCATTAGCTGTGCAGTGCAAAGAGCTTTATTTATTGCACAAAATCTACTTTCAGCTTCACTTTCTGTGTTTAACTGCTTTCTACTTCCTGAAACACCAGAGAAACCATCAATACCATCACTCAGTTTAGTTTATCAGGCCCTCTGAGCTCAGCAGACCTGCATTACTCCTGCTTAATGCAGCTTTTAAAGTTCAGTTTGTGTTGAAACTGTTTTAAAGTCACACTGATTTGACTGAAGCATCATTTGGAACAGTTTTGGGTCTGAAGTTGAGCTGAGGATCTGCTCTTCCAGTCTGCACGTCAAAACGTCTCCAGGCATCGTTGGTGACTGAACGAGCTGCTCCTGAGGTGCAGCTGGTCCACTAGCTTCTGCAGACACTGTGTCTTTATGTAGCCTGTGCTGCTGTTCAACGGACCAATAAAAAGAGACTCTGCACATCTGTTTGATTAAAATAATTTACAATCTTCTCAAAACTCGTCTTTACACTCATACACCATTTGACCAAGTCTGATCTGTCGTCCTGCTCTGTTCTTCTTCATGTATCAATGGGCGCATCATTTCAAACCGAGCTCAGTGTTTTATGAAAACCCTGCGGTTTCTTCTGCAAAGAAAAACTGAGCTGAAGAATCAATGGACGCAGACTGGAGGAAAAAGAAATCTGGATTTAAACAAAACAATCTCCAGTTATTGGTGACAGAGAACGCCTGGTGGGTGAAGCTCCTGTAAACTGTTGAAACAGCACAGGTGTTATTCAGTTTTACAGAGTGCACGTTCAACAGCAAGCTAGCAGGAACTCTGCTTACATGCATTTCATTGGCCATTGCAGTGTCTCATTGGATGATGTCACAGTGCATTAAAGGTTGAGCCTGGTTCAACTTTAAACTCATGAGATCGAGTCGTGTTTGGATCCCACGAACCCTGAACACTTCAGCGTGTGAGGAGCACCGAGCTGCTGCTGAGCTCATCTGTGATCAAAGCTTATCTGTTCACATGTCGTGTGGCGTTAGCTTCCCTACTAATGTTAGCCTGCAGGCTAGCCTGCACTGACTGAAGCTAAGCTAGCTGCTGCAGGGCTGGATAAAGTCAAGTTAAATGCAGAGAATGCAACATGCTGGTGGTTTATTAACCAGGAAAACTCTCCTGATGCAGCAGCTGAGTAAAGTAAAAAAGTAATAAATTACTTTACTAACTACTCTTTTGAGTAGTTAGTAAAGTAATATTACATTTTGGATGAGGAGTAATACAGCTGGACCGCACACACACACACACACACACACACACACACACACACACACGTCTCAGGTCAAACCACTCACCTCTCAGCAGCAGGACACACAAAAACATCCCAGCAGGCCGTTGCCATGGCAGCCCCCCCCCACGTCCTTCAAGCCCCCTTCATCTCTCCATCATTTCAAACCTGTGTGTGTGTGCGTGTGTGTGTGTGTGCGTGTGTGGGTGTGAGTGTGTGGGCGTGTGTGTGAACCATGAAAGAGCCACACAGACAGCTGCTGTTCACCTCACACACACTCTGCAGGAGCCAATACCAACATCTCTGTTGTTGTTGTTTGTTTGTCTGTTTGTCTGTTTGTCTGTTTGTTGTTTGTTTGTCTGTTTGTTGTTTGTTTGTTTGTTTGTCCGTGACTCCACCGACTGGTACCCACCTTGTCTCGCAGGTTGAGCACCTCCCCCTCCAGGTAGCGGTGCTCCTCCTTCGCCTGCTCCAGCTCGGCCTCTTTGCTCGACAGCTTCTCCTGCAGACGGAGGAGCTGCTGCAAGACACACACACACACACACAGGAGTAAAGCACCATGTCACCTGATCATCCATCATCAGTTTCAGTCACAGCTCGACACACGAGCAGTGACGTGTGAACAGCGAGAGAGTCTGCGTTTAGCGTTTAGCTTTTATTTGCATTAAATTACTGTTTCAGTGAGGACGAAGCCTCAGGTGGAACCTTCTTTAAGGTACTGTTTCATCAGGAAACGTTTTTCTAAAACAAACCGTCTGCTTTGATAAAAGCTCGTGGAGCAGCGATGATGCGCATGCACGTTGTGATGAGCTGTCGTGCAGCAGACGTGCAGCTCTTTAGCGCGTCGTCTCTTCTTCTGCAGTGGTTTTAACGGCACAGACTGAAGAGCTGGCGCCACCTGCTGTTCATCAACCAGTCGCCTCATCACTGATCTCTGAAAGGAAGCTGATGCTGCCGACACGTGTTCGCATCATCACATTGACTCTGCGAAGGTTCAGTGTCTCAGAGTAATCAGATGTTTATTGTTTTAATATAAAGCCAATATTCACTGTTTGTTTGTTTGTTTGTTTACATTGTTCTTATGTTTTGTTGTCATGGAAACGTTCATCTCGGCAGAGCTTTGGTTTTGTTTGTGACGGCGGCTCAGAGGGAACTGAAACAGCAGCAGGTGACAAATGAGGAGCGACAGCAGCGTGGCGTCGTTAGAAGTCAAGTAAAGCAACACACTGACAACGAGGCAGCAGGGCGTGTGTGTGCGTGTGTGTGTGTGCGTGTGTGTATGTGCGCGTGTGTGTATGTGCGTGTGTATGTGTGTGCGTGTGTGTATGCGTGTGTGTGTGTGTTGTCTCTAATGTGCCTCGATTTATCAGTGCTGTCACTTCAGATCGAGACAGACAGGAAGTCAAGTCGAATCAGGCTAACTCGCGGCTCTACCGACGCTGGTTTATGAAGTCAGTGGAGCGGAGGATCATGGGAGGAGAGCTCTGAGTCAGCGGTGAGAACCACAGTTTGTTTTGAGTGTGTGTGTTTGCTTGAGGAAAGTAAACTCGGCTCCCGCTCCGCTCTGATGCAGACACCCCGGGATCACAGCGAGGGCTCGCTGAGCTCGAGGGCGTCTTTCCAGAGTCGGTTTGAGGAGAGAAGCTGCGCACATCGTCTCTTCAGCCTGCGGAAAAGTCTGAAACACGAACTTCGTCCCTTCTCTGACCTGCAGACTTCAAGAGCTGCTGCGTGTTCCCCTGCAGGCGGTCCGGCTGTGATTGGACGAGCTGCTGTGAACTGAAAGCTCGTCTGTATTTTTGTCTTCTGTGATGTTTTGGCTCTTAACATGTGGGTGGAGACAGAGGAGAGGCCACCGCCACCTATGACGCCATGGTAGATGCTATCTACATCTAAGACAAAGCTGACAGCTTATTGAAAAGCTCAGCTCCGTAATTATACACACAGAGTAAAGTGACTGTACGGCAGCCCGCAGGGACACATGTCATGGTGCTGCAGTGATGTCGAGGGAGACGCCTGCAGGACTCGATGCTGCACACTGACGCCTGAGTTCTGTTCATAAGTCAGGCTGTGAAACTCCGGCTGCTGCTGCCCTGGTTATTGATATTCCTGTAAACAGATCCTGGGTTAGTCTGCGTCACGACCCTCAGCTATAAACTGTAAACTCACACAAGGATGCTGTTCAACACCGTCCCAAACTCTGAAATTAAAGCATGTCACGTCTCAGCTCCGTCCTCAACAACCCTCCCCCTCCCCCCGTGAGGTAAAACAAGTGCTCCCTCACTCTGGGGCTGCATTAAGCCTTCAGTCAGTCAGCGGCAACGGTCGGATTCTGAATTCAATGGGGGTGTGGGAGGTGGAGGATGTGGAGGAGGTGTGGGAGGTGTGGGAGGTGGAGGATGTGGAGGATGTGGAGGAGCTGGAGGAGGTGGAGGAGGTGGGTACCTGCTGCATGTTGTGCATGCTCTGCTGCAGCAGCTGGATCTGGGCCTCGGCAGTGTGTGTGTGTGTCTGTGTCGGTGTGTGCTCGTCGTCTCGGCTGCATTTGCTCTGCTCCTTCCTCAGCAGCTCCACCTCGTTCCTGTAGGCGTCCAGCTGCCAGCGCAGGGAGTCGTTCTCCTCCTTCAGAGACACCTGGGTCTGATCGTACACTCCTGCAGGAGCAGAGGGAGGGGGCGAGGACAGGAGGGAGGAGGGAGGGAGGAAACAAGGAGAAGGAAGATAAAAGGAAACAAGGAGACAGGAGGGGGGCAAGGAAATGAGGAGAGGAAACAGGGTAGGGGAGGAAACAGGGTGAGAAGAAAGGAGGAAAGGAAATGAGGAGAGGGGGAGGAAACAGGAAGAGGAGGAGTCAGATTGACTCATCAGCCTCAAAACTTCATTATGTGATGCTGAAGAATGAGTTTGTTGCCATGACAACAGAAACATCAGACACACACTGTCATCTGTCACATGGTTACGGCGGCGCCGGCTCTCCTACCGTTCTCTCCTGTTCTCATCCTCTTACAGGGATTTTCATCTGAGTCATCGTCCGACATCTCCATCTCCTCCTCCCGCCGGATGCCCATGATCTCCTCGCTGTGGGCGTTTCTCAGCTCCTGAAACAGCACACGGGTCACATGACTCCTCTGAGGAGGAGCTGACTAAGCACATTTACAAGCAGAGTAAAGTAAACAACACGCTTCACTTCGACAAACAATAATAACAGAAGAACATGGAATAAACCCGCACACGGGACGTCCTGGAGGGGCGGCTAACGTTTGCTCAGCTTGTTTCTCTGATAACTTCAGATCCAGACGTCCGACGACTGAAATCCTTCATCTGCTTCAGATACAGAGTTAAAAACAAGCAGCGGCTGAAAAGAGGAGCACAGAAATGTGTCTTACAGCTGATCCAGAGTCAGTTTATCAAGCTGCTGACACACAAACACAACACTGACACATGCATAGAGAGGAGGCAGTGACGCCACAGACAGGAAGTGAAGCCAATCACAGAGCTGATCTGGATTCAGAGTCTCTGAGTCTGAACCTGGTGAAACACATGAGATCATGGAGGAACACAGATCTACAACATGTAGAACATAGATTAACAACATGTAGAACATAGATCCACAACATGTAGAACAACAACTCAACGTGTGCGCATAGATTAACAACACATAGAACATAGTCTGAGTTTGTTTTAATGCAGTTTTAAAAAGTGTAATTGAGTATTTTCAGATGACCTCAGTTCTTCTTCTTCATATGTCCGAGGTCATTTTCTTCACTTCCTGTCAGTTTTAAAGTGAAGTCAATAAATCTCACGTTTAATCTAAAAAACATTTATAATTCCCATAATTCTGTCATCGTCTTCTTCATCCACAGATTCAGTTTGCAGTGATTTAAAACACACAAAAGCAGAAAATCAAATCAATGATTTTGACGTAAATTTAAAGTCAAAATCAGTCAGATTCACTTCCTGATGTCAGATTCACTTCCTGTCGATGTCAGATTCACTTCCTGTCGATGTCAGATTCATTTCCTGTCGATGTCAGATTCACTTCCTGTCGATGTCAGATTCATTTCCTGTCAACTTCAAATTCATTTCCTGTCGACGTCAGATTCATATCCTGTCGACGCAGGAGTCATTCATGTTGTGAACTTCAGTTGTGAGTCTGTGCAGGAAGCTTCAGCCTTCAGCTAGCTCTGTTAGCTCTGTTGGCTCCATTAGCGCCGTTATCTCAGTTAACTTCATTAGCGCCATTAGCTAAGTTAGCTCCATTAGAGTCTTTAGCTCTGTTAGCTCAGTTAGCTCTGTTAGCTCAGTTAGCTCAGTCAGTGCTTTCGCTGCAGAGGCACAGACGTGTTACCACACTTACCACAGACACTGAGCGCTTAGGGCGCAGCGCTCACCTGTCTGCTAACAGGTGGACCCATCAGGTGAGCTGCGAGCCAATCGCTGCCTCTTACCTCGTTTTCACACTGACATGACAAAGCTGAGTTTCAGATCTAATTATTCATCAGACTGGACTGAATCAGTCTGCAGGAGATTAGAAATGCAGAAATAAAAACAAATGAATTCATCTGATCTGCAGGAACCATGTTTCACTCTGATCTCGTCTGTTTCCTCAGTAGCCAATTATTTAATAATAATATTTAACATTAAAAACTCATTTACAACGACGTCTTTACAAGTTATTCATGTTGAAAACAATGACTCTGAAGCTTGGACCGAAACAGCAGGGAGTCATGTGACCTGTTGGCCTTCAGATGCTCTTGGGGTCACCAGGAGGATTATGGGTAAAACTATGAATCTGATTTTCTTGATGAACGGGCAGAGATGCAAATTTCAAAATATTGCGAGACGGGGATTACGTATTATTTATACCTGTGAAGCTCGGTGTGAGGTGGATCAGGATGTTGGCCGTCATGTGAGGCGGGGCTGATTGATGCATGGTCACTGAAACACAGCAGACAGCTGGTGGACAGCTGTCAGTCAAAGAAGCCCCGCCCCTTCATCCTGCATAACTTCAGGTGTTAATCTGATTTAAAGGAGTGAGTTCTATATAAATTCAGCCCGTACAGTCGTCATGAACGGGGAAACTAGCTGCAGAGACCAAACCGTTGTTTGTACCAGGCTGTAAACATGTTTACTGCTGCATTTTAACATGGGGGTCTATGGGGACTGACTCGCTGCTGGAGCCTCTGGTGGACGCTCAGGGAGCTGCAGCTCTGACACTACAGCTGCAGGGTTCAGCCCCGGAGGATGAAGCTTTATCTTCAATAAACTCACTCAGAGACCTTCAGGGAACACTTCGCAGCTTTAAAACTATTTTATTATTTTATTTATTTTATTTGATGAAACTCTAAACGTTTGGTTTTGCGGGGCTAATGCTCGTTGATCTTCTGGTTGTTTTTGTTTTTATTTCTGCAGATTAATCTCCACGTTCGGCCCACACACAGCACGAAAATCTAAACTCCCCGAGGAGCGACGGGCCGCCCCGCCTTCGCTTCGAACCCTCCCTCCTCCAAACATGAGCTCTCGTGTTCCCGCTTGAATAATTGATCAGAGGCTTAACCCTGGAAATCACTGTTGCCATGGCAGCGCCTCACACTTTCCAGGAGGCGTCAGATGTTTGGTTTGCAGGGAGGAGGAGAGTGCACCGACTCTGACGAGCAGAAGCTGGTCTGTCTGTCTGACTGACTGACTGACTGCCTGTGAGGGCGAAGCATCCAGAAAACAACAACAACAACGACAAGAGCGAGCCCCTGAACACAGCGCCTGCCTGTCAGCTTCCTGTGAGGTGACAGCACAGCAGGCGGCGGCGGTCGGGGTGGGAGGACAGAACAGAAGAAGGTGTACCAACCTCACACTGCTTCCGCCAAATGTCTATGTTCTTGCGCTGCGCTTTTGAGAAATGGTCCCATGCCTTTTGCCTGGTGGCGGCGGTGAAAACGGCGGTGATCTGCTCGACTTCGGGGGGGAACAGGGAGGAGGAGGAGGAGGAAGGAGGATCAAGACAAAACAAGCCGTTTATGTAGCGTTGTAGTGCTGACTGAGGCTCGTACAGCAGACAGAGGAGAGACCGGACACACACACACTGAGCGGCTTCAGATTAAAGGAGCAGTTGGAAATAAACAGCGTCACCGTCTGCTCAGGCTGTTTATACAGGAAACACACCGCGCTCAGAGTCAGCTAACATCTTCAGAAGCCGCTTCATGGTGACTGACAGGATTAATTAAATTATGGGATTATTAAAGAAACCTCAGATTAATCATTTTGCATCAGTCGCCTTTGGATTAACTCTTAAACCACCTGCTCCACCTCAGTTCTCATCACCGGATCAATAACTGATAATCATGTCTCTGTTGGTGCTTTTTGGTTACTTCCTGTTTTATTTTGAAGGGTTTCTCTTTCCTGTGTCTCAGTTTACCTGTTTCCTGTCTTGGTTTGGTGGGTTTGTTGTGTGTCCTGGTTGTCGCCCTGCTGCACCTCTCAGGGTTTGTTTGCTCGCTCTGGACTGAATACGTGGCTTTGAAGCCACCTTTAATGCTAGATCTGGTTAACAAACCGAACTAAAGTGCGACTATCGTTACCGTGACGACGCCTGTCCTGCACGACCTGTCCAACAGTCATTTGTCAGAGTCGCTGATGATGCCTCTTGCATCTCAACAATCGTCATTATGAATCGATATCGAACGTTTCAGTGACAATTGACTCCTGCAGCTCTCTGCAGGTTTGTCCTCTGCAGGACAGAAGAAGCAAACTGTCTGTTAACACTGAACTGGACCCAGTAGACCAGATCCAGGGCCTCTGGAGTCCTGCAGAGTCCAGACTGACTGAGCAGATGGTGACACAGCTCCTGAGCACAAAGTCTGACAGTCTGTGTGAAACCACCTTTACTTGCAGAGTGAATGAAACACACGCCAGGTGACAGGTGCGTGGGTCATGTGACGTCTCTCTCCTGTTCAGTGCTCTGTACTTACATCACCTGCAGCTTCACGTCCTTCAGGACTGATGAAGGCAACATTTACCCAGAATGCATCCTGATTATTATTGAATTATTGTGATTATTATTGAATCACTGTGATTATTAATGAATCACTGTGATTATTATTGAATCACTGTGATTATTAATGAATCACTGTGATTATTATTGAATCACTGTGATTATTAATGAATCACTGTGATTATTAATGAATCACTGTGATTATTATTGAATCACTGTGATTATTATTGAATCACTGTGAGATTAAACCAGAATCTTACAATCTTACTCATTCTGTGGCTGAAATGCTGCCTCTCAGATTCACTGACACCTCTGACATCACTCTGACTTTCCAAACCTGAACATGAAGTGAAATCCAAACAACAACAACAACAACAACATGCGTCTGCTGACTGAGCTCTGATGGACTGTGTGTTACTCACCTGTATGTCGTCCTTCAGCGCTGCGACCACAGTGAACTCACCACAGGTGCTGTTTATTCTGAGTGAACTGGCTGCTTTTTGTTTTTAAAGGCCTGAACATGAAAACGAGCGTACAAGGTGCGATCAGGCAGTTTCACGTCTGCTTCTACTGAACAAACGTTAACGTTAAAGTGACACATCAACGCTTCTGTGAGTGTATGTACTCTGTAAAGGGCCGTTCAATCTGAGCGCAGGACTTGTAATAGAGTATTTTTACTGTTTTTGTTCTATTACTTAGAGATTTTATTACTTCTCTCTGTGAAATTCAGTTCAACTGCACCCAAATCTACATCCGCCTGTCAGACCGCATTGAGGGCTGAATGTGCTCTCAGGTTTAAACCCAGTTCAATGACTTTAATCGTCAGTTTTGACTCGTTTGGAAACTTAAACCCTGGGTCAGCAGCATGTTGTTAATTAGCTGTAACAGTCATGTAACTCATGGGGGCGTTTCCAATATGGCTGCCGAGCGGCGTTCACCCTTTCTTACCAAGATGTTTGAGCCGAAGACGATGAAGCTTCATTCTCCTGCGATGGCGTCTTGAACCCACCTGTGTAACTTCTGAGTCGTCACGCTGCCCGCCGGACTGTGTGTTGACTGTGTGTGTGTGTGTGTGTGCTTACACTGCGTGAGGATGGCCATCAGGGCGTTCTTGAAGGTCTCCTTGGCACGCTCCATCTCCTCCTCGTGCTGGGCCTTCTCGCCCATCAGCCGCCGGACGTGGCTGTTGGCCGACTGGATCATGGAGTAGAAGTGGTTGGCAGTGCGCCGGTTGACCTCGCCGCGGTCGATCCAGGTGAACAGGACCGCCGTGGCCTCGCTGAACTTATGGTCGTCTGCGGGGGTGGGAACACGAGTTAGATGAAATACTGCAGAGCTGCCGGCAGCTCAGGACAGATCACAGGACAGTACAGATACTCAGCTGCTCTCTGACTTCCTGTTTCCTGTGACATCACACAGCGACTCTCCGTTTCACGGGACCTTTCACACGCAGTGGTGCTAAAACCAACAGCAGAGGATTAAAAGGCCTCTCCTGGGTCGTTCCCCGTTCACGCCTGTGTGAACCAGACACTCTGCTCAAAGACCTTTTCAACCAGAACCAGGAGCTGCGTTCAGTCACGGCGTCTCCGCGGGCCTCGCGTTCGAGTGCGTTCTCCCCCATTTGAATAATAATTGAACGGAGGCTGGGACGACGGCAGAACAGAGTGAATTAGAGAGCGTTTAATGAGCTCAATACCCAGAGCAACACAACCTGTAAGAAGACACTTCCCCCGCTCCGATAAAGCCCCATTCACACACGGCGGCAGATTACAGTCACATTACAGCGAGCACAATGAGGCGCGGCTGAATGGGGACGACTGAGGGAAGAATGGAAATTTATTTCCCCCGATGTTTGGAGCCGAGAGTGGATTCAAAAAGGTTATTCAGAGGAAAAACACGGCTGTTTGTGTGAGGCAGCGGAGGAGCAGCGCAGAGGCTCCGCCTGGGTCTTGTGGTTAAATCAGAGACGCAGGAGCAAACACTGACGAATGAAAGCAACACGCTGCTGGTGTCCACACTGAAAAATGCATTCATTGCATTAATATTCATTATTAATGCTGCGGATGCTGCTCTGTAGGTCACATGTGTCCATTTTAACCAATCACAGTTGTCCTGCGCGGCGCTAAGCTAAAAATGCAGGACTTATTTTAGCAGCAGGTCTGAACACGAGATGAGAACATAAACATATTCCAGAAAATTAAAATATAATCACGTTTCTTCCTGTGAAACAAACTCTGACGTCACCCTGAACCGACCAATCACATCCTGCCATCCAGCCACCATTCAGCATCCAGCTGTTAGCATCAGAGCTAAGCTTCATCAGTTAGCTAGCTAGCAGCAGCATGCTATGTGGGTGTGTCTTCAGGTGTTGGTCTCCTCAAACCCTGTTGAGGTGGAGAACACCTGAACCTTGAGGCTCATCATCCAACTCTGAATCACTGGAGCCCTCCATGTTTGTTCTGACCCCACCCACTTTTCAGACGGGTCAGTCAAATTCCTCCAAATGTTATGTCCCGCCTGCACTTCCTGTTTCCCTCAGAGATACGTCCCCATATGGAGGAGACAGACTGTTGAAACGTGGTTTAGCTGAAACCTCACTAAGACAACAGCTGTTAGCTTGTTGTTAGCAACCAGATTATGGACATGTAGCAATGCATTTAGCCTGCAGGTTGCTAGCTCAGAGGTTGTTGTAGCAACAGTAACAAGCAAACATCTACTTCCTGTCAGAGTAGGTAGGTATAAAACAGTAAATCCCTTCATGAGTTAGCTGATTGCTATCAGAGGCAGATGGTTGTCCTTATGCTAAGCTAAGCTAACTGGCTGTGACTTTATGTTTAGCAGACAAACATGAGAGTGATTCAATCTAAACATGTGACACAAAACATCTTCTGAAGAATAGAACTTCCTGCTTCCTGGGAAAAAAAATGGGAATTTTGGGAAAATTTGGAAATGATGTTGAAAGAAAGAAACCTGATGGCTCGTCCACGGACAACTGCTGTATTTACTGTTTATCTGCTTATACAGCAGATATATGCTTAAACCAGTTTAAAATAACATTAGCATGTGTTTCACTGAATATATATTTAAAACGAGTAAAACTGGTAAAAATGTCAAATCATCAAATTAAGGATGATGAAACTCTGACGTTGATTTAAAATCCAGGTTCTTCTGTTTTTATCTTTACTGTTTCAGGAGACAAAGAGAAAAGTTTGAATCAAACACGACGACTCAATTCGTCCTGATGAGAGCATCTCTGCAGGTTTTAGTATGAAACATCTCTGTCTCAGTATTGGTGATGCTGTGTTGCCCGGCAACAGGTTGCAGAGAGACACCAGAGCCCAGCGGTGGCATCACTGATGCAGGATTTCACTGCTGGACTTTGTTTGTTTTGATTGTTTCAGCTTGTTCTGGCTCTGGATTCATGTGCCGAGTCTTTTCTCCGTGAATCTGATGATCGTTTTGTAAAAACGGTGAAAACGCTGAGACGAAGCGACGAAGAGCAGCTTCCTGCAGGAGAACTGAGATAAGAACGAGTCCCAGCAGAGGAGGAGTGACCTTCACCCTCATCCACAGCTCTGCCAGTTCACTCCCACGACTCAGCTCCAAACTCTGCTGTGAAGGCAGTCTGACTCAGACCAACACCCAGATCCAGAACCAGATCCAAGCTACACTCGGTCTGATCAGGTCCTGTGGATCGAAGTGTTTCTGGGTGCAGGTTTGCATCTAAACACAAG